>JANHGN010001557.1:29028-45718 GCA_024605025.1 Megaceryle maxima | reverse complement strand
GGAGGGGGGGGAGCACCTTTCCTTTTCAGCCGAACATATGACCCCCTTCCCCCCAATCTACCCGCAAAAACTTCAATTTTTTATTAAAAAAAAAAAAAAAAAAAAAAAGCTTCAGACTACCATAGGCTCATGGCAAAACAGGGTAAAATCAGGTTGGTTGGGTTTTTTTCCCCCCAAGCTGAATTCCTTTATCCTGGCTTCTGTAAGTTATTTTTTATGGATTTAAAAGCTTGTGACCCTCTCCACTGAACGACAGAGAGATGTTTTGCTTAGGCCCCTCAACACTAATTTAAGAAGTACGTTTAACAAAAAGGATACAAAGAGCCCAAGGTCTTTTTTTCAAGCCAAGCAATAATCTATTTTTATTTACCTCCAAAAACTGACCAGCAACCTACTGCAGCACGTGTTACCAAGTTGTGATCTTTCAAACACAAAGAAGAATCTGAATAAGCAATAATAAATTCATGTTCTGGAGACTGTGGGTTATTCAAGAACTGTTGATGCTTTGACCTCTATTACAATTCTCCTTTTTTTTTTTTTATGTTTAAAAAACAATAGCTCTAAGGTGACAAATGCTCTGAAGCTTTAACATTTCAATTCCCTGCTTTGCTCATCTCATTTTTATGGCAATGTATGGATTTACTGCCAAATTTATTTCTTTACAATTAAGAGCAAGAAGATCTCAAGTATGCTTTCAATTTCAAGATGAGCAACAGTGTAGCTGGGCAGGCAGGCGGGGAATTTTCTATCTAGCTTTCCCCTTTCATTTTACTTCCTTTTTCACCCTACAAACACTGCAAGAATTGAAAGTCAGGAGGTAACACTATTCCTTTCATGTATAATTTACATACACGGCGAGTTCTTTGCATGGATCAGACTCTGGCCCCAAAGTGCACATGTGATACACGTACTGGGCTTTGGAATTGAGTCAAACCTGGCAAAGAGACTCAAGACTTACCCCTTAAGGCTGAAGCAATACTTTTGCATCGCATGTCTTAGCTGGCATAAATGCCTCTTGATAATTGTTAGAAATTATATCACAAGTAACCTAGAGAAGTATCCAGTGAGGCCACAAATTTTACCCAAATACAAAGAAGGGTTCGTATGCTACAATCACCATCTCACATTTTATAGTAACAAAAAGCATTAAAATACAAAATAAATTCTATTTACCAATCCCATTAACCTTATTTAAAACAAACAAATCAAAACCAAACCAAACGAACAGAAAACCCAAAACACACAAACCTAGGCAGTAACTTTTGTTTCACTTTACAGGCACAAGGGAAGTTTCATACATCAGTCAAAAAAACAAAAAACCAAAAACAAACAAACAAACCAGCACATCTTAAACAACTAATTTTAACTGAAATAATTTGCCCCAAACCCCAAAATTGCAGAAATTATTTGTTCAGTGCAGCTTCTGTTATTTAAAAGCTTGTTTGTTTGGCTTTTTTTGCCCTCTCTCCTTCGTTGTTTTTAAATACAACTTCAGGCTTCAATCACAACAAAACTGTACTTCTTCCTACAAAGGCAGAGTATTTATGTAGTAACATGCTTGCAGATATAGCAGGATTTTGACATTTACTGTAGTCCTGGAATGGGAACAAACCAAATGCAGCCCTGGCACAGCTTTAATAATTTCAAAAAACACTTGCACATAGATGTGGCTTATCTCAAAAATAGTAAGGAGTAATATTTTATCTACTTCCTGAACTCCCATTTTTACCTCTGAGTACCTAACTTCATACTTCAAAATAGATCTTAAGTGCAGTTCAAGTGATTTAACTGAATCTCATCCGAGCAAAAGGGTAAATTTTACTCCTAGGGTATTCATGAGAAGATTCTCCTTCCCCATTAGCTGAGATATTTTTTTTCCAGACAGTAATTTGCAGTGTAACTCTCATTAACGCCCATATAACAGCCTAGTAAGGTCAGCCCATTTAAAAAAAAATATTTGATATTTCAATTTTCAAGTTCAGCAGCAGCCTCCTCAGAAACGCCTGCATTCCTCACAATTCAGCCAATCTTTCGAATAACCCGTTAGCCTCACCACCCACTTCACACCGACCTACACCTTTTCCAAGCTATAGTTCTGGAAGCTGAAACTTCCCGAAATAGCATTTGGTAAATAGCATTTTGTCAAATAAGCCTATTGGTGTTATCAACGGGGTGCATTTCTTAACTCCCTTTGCCTTTTGCATTCCATTTTCAAGTTTAGGTGGGGGTGGTGATGAAGTGTGGACTGGAAAGGAAAAAGAGAGAATATATGGGACTACGTGGCATCCTAATTTGAAGCATTTTTTGAAAGGCTTCTCTATCACGTCTGTCAGAATTTCCAAAGATGACTTAAAAATAAATAAATAAATAAATAGAAAGGGGAAAAAAAAAAAAAAAAAAATCCCCACACCACCAGAGGGCTGCTGCCTGCAGGAGAATGAAACTGCTGCATTTTAACACTGCAGTATAATTCCACCAGCTCCACGGGAGCATAAATAAAAGTGACCAAGTCATAAATCTTTTGTAAGTAGAACACACACCATCATACAAACATAGTGTTACTCAGTGACATTTTGTTTTGAGAGATCAGGGACAAATGTCCCTAAGGAAAAACGCAAAAGTCAGCATAGCCACAAATTGTCAAAATGGGAACATCAAAGCAATTTTTCTATTTTATTAGATAGTTAATAAAACTTCACTTTTAAATTACAGCTGCAGAGATTTCAGTATTTATGTATCAATATTACAATAATGAAAAGGAGAAGCTACAGAAGACAAATAGAGCATGAAAAGATGTCATCACCTGGACAGACCAGGCTGTATGGTCTGGTCTAGCCTCAGGAGATGAAAATCCACAGGCGTACACTAAATAAAATGATGCTAGCAAAAATGAACACTAGCAATAAACAAACAAACAAACAGATAAATCACTAGGCCTAAATAGGAGAGCTCTCCCAGGCCTTTTCATGCTGCTTTATGTTTCTGAAAGTTACCTTTATTAGCTGGCTAATCCTGTCAGTCCCAATAGGGAAGTCAAACATTATCTTAGCTTTACAGCAGAGCACCATAAAAATGAAGGAAAAAAAACCCCAACACAAAAACCCAAGATGAATTAACTTGCCAAAAGCTCCACCCCAAGTCAATGGCTGAGCCTTTTAGGGCCAGTGAAGACTACATAGTTATTGTTTCTGAATAATCTGCCTTACAACTGCACAGTGACAAGAACAGAGCCTGGTTTGTACACATCGCCACTACTCTTCCCCCAAGAAATGACCCAGCCAGGACTCTGTAGCATTTTAGAGACCCTAAAAGCACAAATAGGGCCTCAAACCTCTGAGAAGTTGAGCACCTTTAACCCAACAGGCCTTGAGAGTGCAGAATAATCTTGTCACACCAGAATTAGAACTCTACAGGACCAAGCACAAAGTGGTGTTTTGTGTACACACAAGACTCCAACCACCAAATGAAGTAATATACATGCAAAATGTATAGTGCACTATGTGTATAAATTCTGAGCTTACCCACATCTGACATCCCATAGTGAATTGTAGCTGCTGCAGGATTTATCAAGAGCAAAAACAACAGCACAACTGGGACAAGGAAACCAGGTAAAGATATGGAAGACTGGACTTCTACACAAGGCCAGCTTCTTAAGTGCTCTGGTCAACTTCTCCAGCCCAAACACATCCTGCACTGCCCTATTTTCACTGCTGCTTGTGCTGGGAAATGTGTTACCCACCACTGCCAAGAGTTCACCTCTGATCATAAGGTACACAGACTTCGATCAGGATCCTTTGCCTTGCCCATGTCTTCAATTCCCACCCTTTCAAAGAGGTAAAGAGGCCTGTGACACACGGGTTTCTCCCCTCTGGTGGACTCCACAGAAATTTGCAGTAGAGAAGTAGATACTTGAACACTAAATATGACGTTACTTTTACTATTCTGATCAATCTTTTTATGAATTCTTGAGAAGCAGTCCATGGACGACCTGGCTCTGCAGAGCCACAGGCACCAAAACACCGAGAATAAAGCAGCATTAGTGGAGCTAAAAAGGCTCTTGACCATAACTCCTCTGATTTGATGGTGATCAGAGTAACAGTGATGACTGCATTACAACACAGATCCAGGAACCATGCCTATTCCTGCAGCACTTCCTTTGAGCAGGAAAGGCCACCTGGTAACAAGATGGCAACTGTCCCAACCATGCTAGTGGTCTGGCTGTTGCTTTCCCTAGCAAAGAAGCAACAACAATAAAGGTAAGGTCATTTTGTACATCCTGAAGTTCAATGCAAACTGGTCAGGTGATTTCAAGATACAGAAGCGTGGAACACTAGAGAAGAATTACTGCTCAAAAGTATTAAAAGGTTTGCTTGCCTTAATTTGTCTGTTAGCTAAGCTGACAGACTTCTGCTTCAAGGATGAAAGACAGTAATTTGTAAACTGCTGGGCTTGTATTTTCAGTTTGCATTGTATTTGCTTGCAGTATCATTCCATTGGTGCTCTAATTCACTTGAATATTCACAGCAGAGACGTCTTCTTAGGCGGCTCTTAACTAGAACACTGCCAGAGGTCTGCCCCTGCTGCCATCAATGAGAAGCTCACTCATGGGTCAAACTTCCCTCTCAGATCAACTTGAGCAAGACCTTGAAGTCACTGGGACCGCACAAATGTAACTGAGTGGAGAATTTGACCATGTAATGAATTCAGCGTCATCAGAAAAGTCAAAACAATCAAAAAACAAAACACTAAAGAGAAGCAGAAGAGATGTGATTTCACAAATACAAGCCATGAAATAAACCACAGACCCAGAAGAAAAGCAGCACAGGACAAAACCCAGAAACACTAGGACAGCTCTTTCTTGTCGATGATTGCTGATTTTAATCAGGCTTTCAAGATTTATAGGAGTGTAAAGTTTGGAAGAAAGCGTAGATCTAACTGATTTCAAAAAGCTAGTGACAAACCATTTAAGGCTGGGGTTTACAAAGTATAAAGCATCTTAAAAGTGGTGCCACTCATAGCCACGTCTTTTCAACACAACAAATGCCCGTGTTTAACGGGGCTATAGCGCTTGTGTCATTGCCAAGCTCGAATATAATACTTGGCTTTGTCTTCCCGACAATTTTTGTACAGACAGGCATTGCAAACGCACAAACAGCTCTCAGTCTTCCTCTCAGCTTTCTGCAGGAAAGGACTACTTCAAATACTGCCTCTGTACCAAAATGGATACACGGAGGAAATACAGAGAGCTCTGGCTGCCTTCTTCCCACACTCCACAGTCACTGAGCTCAGCCTGCAAACAGAAAGGACCAAACTCCAGGCTCCACCCTCCCTGCCTTGCACTGCTCCAGCAGCAGAAAGCAGGCAGGGATCCAGCCTAGCATCTCGCTGAGGATTTCCCCAGCATTAGGGCATCACAATGTGGTTTAGCACCACTTACTTCCTCCTAATTTTGGTGTAAAGAGCATTAAGCGAGGTGAGGACAATACCTGAAGGGTAGCTGTATTCCAGCAACCCCAATCTGCCACAGCAGCATCTCACAGCCTTCAAAACCAAATGCAGGTTAGAAAAGCTGTGCTGTTAAGGCCAACTTTGCTTGAGCTCAATTTCCTAAGAAAACAAATATTAAATGTTCAGGCTGCCTGTAATTTCCCATAACACCAGAATAAATTAGCAAGTTTCAATCCAGTTTGAAAGAGCATGAGAAGTCTCTAAAATTCTACAAATTCCATTGAAAGTGTGGAATGCCTGGGGGGGATGGGGTGGGGGGGATTTAAACTATCACTCCCACAATGGAAAAAATCACCGTTATTGAATTCTTAAAGTATTCCAAAAGAATGAAGAAAGATGGAACGGCAGCAGGGACAGCTCCAAATGAGCCACACTGTGTTCACCTAGCCCAGGAGACAAGGGACACAGAGACAGAACAGGAGGAGGAAGGGAATACAGGGTACAAAACTGGAGGGAATGGAGTTCCTTAGTTTCACAGCTCACTGGTTTAGTTGTACAGGATAACACAATAGCAGAAGAGTTGAGGTTAGGAGTGTTCTCTGGAGATGATCTAGTCCAGCACCCTTGGTCAAAGGAGAGTCAACTAAAGCAGGGTGCTCAAGGCTGTGTCTAGTCTAGTTTTGAATATATGCAAGGATGGAGACTTCCCGACATCTCCAGGCAACTTGTGCCAGGCTCAACCCACCCTCACAGTGGAGAGGCTTCTTCCTATATTTAAATGGAGCTTCCTATACACTCACAAAGGCCCAGCTAAGATTAGCACCTTAGCACAGAAGGGACTATGTGCAGATAATGGAACACAAACCATCCTTCCTCTCACTTCACAACCTAGGCAAGACACGTGAAATGGGGAAGTAAAAACACACGTAAGAGGAGAAAAAAATCTCCAAGGAAACAGAGCATCAGTGTTAATTTTCCAAAGCCAATGCATCTGTATAAGAGGCAGGAGAAAACCCCAGAAGTATGTTATTTTTCAGTCTACCACGACCATATAGTTTAAAACAATTAAATAGAACTCTAACAATATGTACTTCTTTAGAGATAGGCTGTTTTCTTGCTTAAGAGCATTTCTACCAGGTCTTCCAGCTGTAAATATGAACCTATTTAAAAAAGGCTGAAATTATTTAAGGGGCTCAGACTTGAGACTTAACGTCCCCAAAAAGTTTTCTAATACTCTTCTAAAGTCTTGATTAATTTGCTGTAGGAGATTGCAGATGAAGAAATGACCAGATAATGTGTCTAACATCATCTAAATCAAGATGCCAATCCTTGAACCAGTTTCCAGTTTGAAGAGGCAAGGCAACCTGAAGTTTAAGAACAAAACCCAAAACCCCTATCAAACCAAAGAACAAATGACCACATCTTGAAAAGGAAGCCCATAGCCCAATCATATTGACAGCAGGTCATCTCAATGTGACAGCCACACTACCCAGCATTTACAACCTGAAAATAAGGCGAGAACTTGGGAATATTGGGAGATGATGAGATTCCAATAAGGTAAAAATCTAAAGAGTCAAATCCATTCCTTAATCTTAGGGGCAGGTCACAGCTATGAAAGTTAATTCACACAGTCACCAATCTGCCAGCCAGAGCAAGTGGCTGGTGTGATGAGTAACCCAACCCTCAGCTGGCAAACACTTTGCCAAAAGATACGAGAAATTTTTAAACTTCCCACACACTGCACTTCATACCACAAGGATTTGGAATGTGAAGTCTTCTTTTCCTACCTAGACTTGTCTTTTTGTTCAAATTCAGGAAGACAGTAGTCTTGGCAAAGTCTTGTGCTAGCTTGGCTCAGAGGAGGAGCCAAAAAAGGTTATTTTTTAATAAAATTTTAAAAAAGAACTATCATACATCCCCAAATCATGCTTAGCTGCAAGTATCTTACCACTGGGCCCTCTTCCTCATAAATTAGACTACCATAGGGCAGGTGAGCCAACATTATGACCCTGGACTACTATGTACCTCATCCTGGACCACAGCAACTAAACAACCACTTTTCCAAGAAAAGCATCTGCAGAAATGTAGTGTCCATATTGCTAGCCACACAAAATAATTAGGAAAAAGACTGAAAGAAGAGAAAAAGCCAAGCAATTCCATCAACATTCCCTGTGAGGGCAGTGTGAAGACCTGGTACATTCTCATCTGCAGCTGAAGGGCTGCTGCTCAACCTTTGGCAGATTGCAATTTAGTAGTTCTATGAGTAGGTGTTAGACAGGAGAAAATTAACACATTTTTGGTCCAGACCAGTTTGCTTCTTCCAGAAACCAGCTCCTCCATTATTTTTGTTCCAGTCAATAGTGCATTTAATAGCTAAATGATAAGGGCAGTCAACTTAGAGCACGTAAGGCTGAACACAGAGAAGAATGACATTGCAAAAGCAGAACTTATTAATGTACATTACATATATAATGCAGACACTATTAAAAAATATATATACACATCACATTGGTTTTTTTCCCCTCCTACATTAAGCACATACTGCAAAAGATAACAAATAAAAATTGCAAGAGCCTCAGTATATAGAGAGCATGTTGTTTTGTAAGCAGAAGCAGGCAGCCAGAAGAGCACTTACTAAATGGATGCCTGAAAACAGGGTTTGGTTTTTTTTTTTCCTTTTTATTTCCTTTTTTTTTTTTTTTTTAAGCACTTCACTGGAAATATTACCATGGCTATAATTCCCACATAGTGTTGGAACCCTAAAACAAAGGAAAAAGAAAAAATTATATATATATATAGCACTTGCACTAAGGCACCTGATGCTGGTTACTTCCCCCTGCACCCTGCATTAACCCATTCACTGGCAGCTGATATGGCAAATCTTGGTGCAAAGCAGTAACTCCTGTCAGGAACTGCCAAGTTATCTACTTTTTTTTTTTCCAAACTCATTAATTAACAAGTCACTGATTATCACTGGGTAGATGTTAAGATAAGAAACTGAAGAGCAGCCTGTTACCAGTGGCAGGCTACACAAGAAGAGGTCCCTTCCAGTCTAACCTCACCCCTTCCACCAAATTGCAAAGATTTATTTGAACAAGAAATTTTAAAAAGATAAATAGTTATTTTCCTCTTAAGTATGCAGTACGATTTATGCAAGGAAGCCAGGGTAGGAACAGTAGAAGTCCAGAAGGCAGAAATTGCCTGGCACAGCCATGGGGTGCAAACCAATAAGCATTAGAACTTTCTGAAAGAGTTACTTAGGGCAGCTTTAGGGCTGCTTTAATTAATATCAGTTGCCAACGATCTCTGTGGCCTTCAGGAAATAATAAAATAATTTTCTCAAAATAAAACAGAGAGCTGACAACTCAAGATAAGTATTCCATTCTGCCCACTCCAGCACTAACTATCCATCAGCTCCCTGCACCAGCCTGAAGGTTACTCTGCACCACTATGAAGGCAGCAGTACCACTTGTGAGAGAATGTACCTGGATTTGTTTAAAACCCATCATTTCCCTTCTTTCTCCATATTGCTCTTTATTCTCAGTCTCACACCACATTTCCATTTATTATCCTTCAAAAACTGTATCCCAAGGTCACTGCAAGAGAAACTACACTCCTGTTTAGACAGCGCACAACGGCGATCTCACAGGCATCCCTGCCACAAACAACGCATTCAAGGAAAAAAAAAAGGCTTGCAGCTACATCAATAGCTAGTAATACACTTTCATAAAAGAAGCCAATACAATTTCCTCTGTTCCACCTAAATTCCATTATACCAAATTTTCAAAAGCTATGAAGCAATAAAAAAAAGAGTGCCTTCTGGGTTGATTTTTTGCAGTTTTTCACAGTAATTTTTCTTTTTACCAATAATGTTTTATCAGTAATCTTTCTAGTCTGCAACAGAATTAAAGAAATACATAAAAATGTTATGCCCATATTCAAAATTAAATGTAGAAGAAATCAAATGGCAAGACATCAATAAATCAAATGGAACTGGATGGACACTATTTATATTCTCTAGAAGTAGGCATTTGAAATTAACTAAGTTTTATTTGGGCACATTTGTGACTTTTCAGGTAAACTTCACCTCTTCCAGGCAAGGGCATTCATGGGAATCTTCTCCAAACTGTCCAGAACAACTAAATTTTCAGTTGGCAGTTGCAAACATTGATGTTGGAAGTGCTGACACAACTATCCAAGTAGAACATAACATTCTCACGCAACATACCCAACAGACTATATCCCAGAGTACAATTCAAATCTTGGAATATTGTTTAAATACAACCAATCCATAAGCAAGGAAAAGACAGTTGGGGAAAGGAGATAAGAACAGTTGTTTGCCAGAAAATCTGAAACAAATAAGGACTTAAAGGAAATCACTCTGTGTTTACAGACACTACAGATGAAGACAGATCAAGTTCATTAAGAACACTCTTTACTGCAAATTATTCACGTTACTCTACAGATCAGTGTGGATGTTCTGTAGAAAAGCAGTAGTGTTTATGCCTGAACTGAAAATGGAACAATCTCCTCCTATTCCATAAGGAGAACAAGCAACACGATTGACTAAGATTGCTAAACATCTGGGGTTTGTTTAAAACAAAACCAGAAAATTTCTTTGGGATGTTTCTAAATAGAACAAGCCGTGACAACCAAAAAAATTCCCCCCTTACCTAATTATGACTGGCTTGATGATATTCCTCCTGATGTCACCTCAACTTCAAACACTGACTGACTTCACAAGGGCAACTGACTATCTCTGCATTTGAAGAGCAGCACTCCTTGAGCATTCATTTAGGACCCCATCTCTGCTCTGCCTTCATGGAGATCTACAGCCAGCCTTCCACCTCTTCTTCTTTTGGCTGTTCTTGCACATAATACATTCCTCATGTAATGGCTCTTAGAATTTAGATGTAATGCTCTCTGAACTTCTTTTCAAATTTCTTCTGAAAGCTGGAATTCTTTCACCACCTACCTTTCTACCTACAAATTCTGAGGTTGGTATCAACACCTATTATCACCATTGCAATTACTGCTTAACTTTCTAGAGTATACAATATTAAAGACTTCCCAAAATATAATGTACAGAGTAATTTTAAGGTATATTGAAAAATGCTGCAATATTAGAGGATCCAAAACATACACTGTCTGCTCCACTCAATTCTCAATTTAGAAAAGGAATTTTAAGAACCCACTTAAAATGCTACATTTGCTTTTCTAGTGGGATCACAGGTTTTCTAGAGAGCAGAAAGAATTCCTCTTGTAGAGGTAAATTCTCTTGAGAAACATTTTTAATTTCTCCAACCCCTCTCATCATCCTAATGCAGCCCTTCCCACTGTAGAGGCACAAAATGACATTAGAGTGGTGATGGAAAGGAGGAAAGTGCTTGAGCAGTGCAAGAACTCTATTTGTGAAATCATTGCTTCCGTAGTTCCTGCTGATGTCTGAAAGGTAGGTATATAAATAGTCATATAGTCCTACTTACTTGACAGTGTCTGAATTTTAACTACTCTTGAATGAGAAAGCTTACTGTGCTTTAAAAAAAAAAAATAATAAATCGTTCAGAGCCTGCTCCTGTTTCAACAAGTACCTAATAATTCTGCTGTTGGTACAGGGGTAAAAGACTAATGGTGTGGCCCTACAAAGTCTGCAGAAGGACGGAAGCTAAAAATAATTTTCACTGTAATTAGCAAACAGGAATTTGCTTTAAAATAAAATTAAAAAAACCCCCAGGATATCTGAGCTTTGCAGCTTAGACATGTGGCAGGGTAATAATACCTGTTTGCTTCAGCCAGTGATGCAGGCAAATGTTACTTCTGAACAATCAGATCAATGGTATGTAACGTTAAAAAAGACCAAATCTCTCATAACTCATAACCACCACTTGAAAATCCATTAAGTCTAAGTCACTATGACACAACCTTTCATGGCAAAATTTCCTTCTTAAGACCTCTACTGCCCACAGAATTGCTTGCAATATTTTACTTCTGTGATTACTAAACTGTTTAGGTCTTCACAGAGCATCACAGCAAAGGGTATGCTTTCAATGCTTTGAAACAAGCTTTTTTAAAGAATATAAAACATCTCTCTATATAAACATTAATAGAATATATAGTGGTTGGTTAAAAAGGCCATGGGGGGACTACAATGTTGTACACCTCCAGAATACACTCATCTAGACAGCTAAACAGAATAAAGGTGGACTTGCTTTGATAAATTCTCTCTAGAACCAACACACTGGGTAATGAAAAAAAAAAAAGCAAAAATAGAGCAGTATGAATGAAAAGAAATATACTTTGTTTAGCCTACTTACCTAAGGAAACCAGGCTTCTGAGAACATATTGTCTACCAAACACTTCTCAAATAAATCTGAAGCTTTCAATTTCAAGCAAATTTGACAAATAATAATAAAAAAAATAACAAATTTCAGTTACTGCTGGTGTCATGGAAACAGGTGGTTAAGGCTGTAAAGAAACATCCTGTTTAAGTACTTGCTGAAGAAGAGGCTATAAAATTCTCCAAGACCCAAATGTAATGATTTCTGTTCTTACGTAACCCAATAGCATGCTGCTGAACACCTCGCTGATGGTTCATAGAAAATATTGCACACCAAAAGAGCTGTTAGATGGAATACAGTGCAGAAAAGGGACCCCCTACACTTTTTGCTAAGGTCAAAGCGCTGTGAGTTTCAAGCAGAATTCTCTATTGAACGCATGCAGAACTAGGTTTAAAGCAGAATAAAAAGAACACCACAAAATAGATAATGAAAAATGTGATAGTGCTTAAGTTTATCTCAAAGTGAATAGGGTAACTCCCACTTGGAGCCAATGTCTTGCTGCTTGGAGACAAAGCAGCATTTTGGAAAATTTCAGCTACACGTTGAATTGGTGCAAACAGTGATGCTGGAGCCTACAGAGTGACTGTCAAATGAAAACACAAGAAAACCCTCTGAAATGCTGAAGACCTTCACGAGAATTACTTCAATTCCTCATCTTTGTATTCAGTAACAGATACTCACTACAGTCAATCTGAATTAAGAGTTTCAAGGGCAACCAATCTGAATTACTCTAAAGAGTTTCAAGGGTGAAACGGGGGTTAATGAGGCCAAAAAGAAACACACGAACAGATATATTTGTAAAATTTTAAATAAATAAACAAAGAAATAGGCAAGAAGCTGATTTCACACAGAATTAGCAGCAAATGGAGAAAAGCCTCTGACCTAAAACTACTACAGTCCTTCACAATCAGGTATGACTGGGGGTTCTCAAGGCACAGTTTCCACGTGCCTTAGAGTAACACAACACACATCCTTTGTTCATTACTGTTAATTACAATGAAAACCTCCTATAATTAACCGTAGAAGAACGTATCAATGAAACATAGATAAACCAACCTTTCCACACACACACCTATATGTATAAAGCAATGATCTTTTAGACTGACAGTTCTGCAATGTAATTTTTTAGTACAATAATTAAGGTTGTGCTGCTCCTTTTATTCTTGTAAAAATTAAACACAGACTCCATGAGCTACTCCTCCAGCTGCAGTAAACAAGAGGTGCTCTGAATTCAACCACTTCCAAAAGCAAACCATCTCACTACAGTACTCACATTACAGGTTAAATTCACATGCTACATTATTAGAAATCCTTTTTCCTCATCGCTCTATCATTCCCACCACCAGCAAAGAGCTACACACTGATATTTCCCAGCACTGCCCCATGTGTAGCTCTTTTCCAACTTCTGTAAGAGTCTCCAAGCCTCTCCTTGTGGCATCAGTCACCTTTAGCAAGCTCGACACACATGAAGCCACTCAGGCCAAATTTTGCATACCTGATTTTGATTTCTAATCAACTCTTTCAAGAAGGGTCATTACCCACTGATTTGAATTGAAGCCCTTCCTTTCCCTGTCAGTTTTACCCACCCACAGCCTGATGTCACCAGGTGCCACTAATGTCCCAGACAGGCAACTGGACCTCTTTGCAGGGACCAGTAGGCTGCTAGTGGTAAATTCTACTTTTTCAGCTATTAAGGTGGCAATTGGTGAGAACTTCACAAAAAGAAAAACCAGTGAAGCGTCCTACTTGACCATTAAGTTCTCCCTCCACGGCACCCTTTCTGCCCTGAACTGTGAACCCACACTCCTTCCTCAAACCCCCTTCTTTTGATCTCAGTAAGAGCAATCAATACGTTTGTAGAATATGAATGTATCTGGGAGCAAACCTGCTTGTCTGAAAGAACTTTGAGTCAAGAATTTTTTATTCAAAATAAAAATGATGGATATGAAGATCATTGCAAAACAGGCCTCTGCAACACAACTTCCCCTTGCTTTCTATTCATTGTTGCATCCTGATAGATTTTACTTCTCACTCTTCCCTATCCCCTCAGAAAAAATTAAAACATTCCAAGCCATCACCTCCTAATCCACCAAGCTTTAAAGTCAAGCTCTAAAGGAATCATTACAATCACTATTTCCTTCAGCCATATGCTGCTGCAACCCAAATTCCAAGTTCCACACGACAGTGAAGCGGGACCTCAGGCCACACTCATTGTCCTCTCCCCAAAATGCTGCAGGTCGCCTGCTTACCCTCCAAACCAAGCAGGGTGAGGACTCACTACGTACCACACGCTGTTCCTGCCGTTCTGCATGCTCCCAAATGTGATTAGCACAGAAAATGCGAGAAGACCAGAAGGCATCTTTCCATATTTAGCCATGTATGTTTAACACAGAGTTAGATTTCACCTCAGTGCATGATTCCATTAATCAAGGGAGGGTATAGCAAGGGAGACATAGACTGACATCAGCTACTTTGGAGATTTCTCTTCCTCTTCCCCCTCCCCCCCATCCACCTCCAGCTTCTAGAGCACCACGCATTGTGCATTTTACGTGCATTCGTGTGTGCAAACGGCAGAGACTTATCTATAAAGATCAGTTCTATGGTAAAAACTGCAAAAGGAAACTTTCACCCTTGCCCAGCTGGTTGAATAACTGCAGAGGCCAACAGCAGCAAGCCTCTAAATACATCCTCTTCTTCTCCCTCCACCCCCACATCTCTAATCACTTAAGAGGAAGATAGGAAGATTAGCAGAGAAGAAAAAAATAAACCAAAGCTGCAAATAACCCGTTAGGACCACAACGACAGGCTGCGAGACATGGAGCAAGAGGTTAATGCAGCTGTATTTTCAGGAATCTTGGACACAATTGTATGCAAAGGGGAGAGAGGGAGGGAGCGGTGCTGAGAAGGTGAGAGAGAGAAAAAGGAAATGGTGATGAAGACAAAAATGAATTTGTCATCTACAGCAGAGTCTTTGATCACCTGGAGTATCCAGGAAAGGATTACCAGCAGAAATAGGGCAGTTTTATTACCCATGCACTGCAATTTTTTGGTGGAGTATTTTCATTATCATCCTCAAAACAGATCTGAGTAAGATCAAGCTGCAGAAGCCAGGGCTTATTGAGCTATGCAAAGAATAAAGGTGGCAACCAAAACAGTGAGAGAGAGCTACCTTTAGCAGCTGATACACTGAAGAGATTTGAAAAAAAAAAAAAAGAGAAATCTAAATAAAAGTCACTTTCACTAGAAGACAATGTCATCTTCATCCCTGCCTCTGAACGGTTGCTATGGGGTTGTGAAGAGGAGTGGAAGGATGGGGGGGGTGGGGGGGTGTTATAATCAATCATCTCAGAAGAGCATTGCTTCTTACAGAGAAAGATCTGGATTTTGACTGTGTCCCTAAGAAAATTGCGGACTGCAGAGCTGCTGCCACGCAGGGCAGTGAGGAAGCAGCCAGAGCAGAGGCAGCAGCTGGGGATGGAAACGCCTATTAAATCCTTTAGACAACAGATGGGCAAAGCTCGGCTGGGTTATAAAAAAAAAAAAAAAAATACACCACAATGCATCATGTTTTATTGTCCCACCATAATGAACAACACTTAACACCCACATGCCCAAAGAAGCCCCTCTACAGCTGATCTTCCCCTTTCCCTAAATTACAGTCTCAATCCACTTTCAGGGGGCTCCCAACCCAATTCATTTGCCTGATGCCATAGCTTATTGCACTTGTTACAAAAAAAAAAAATATTAAAAAGGGAGACATGTTGGGTTCTTTTTAAGGGTTTTTCTTCCTATTAATGCTCCCCTGCCCTTGAAGTAGATATGGTATCCAAGCAAGCAACAGAAAGTCCAGATCTTGAACGCATTTAGTGGATCTAATTATGTCATGTAGGGCAGAAGCACCTGCTCTCTCCTAATTCCCTACACTCGGTTTCCTCTTTTTAATATTTCTTACCATTGTTCCATTCAGGAAAATCTGCTGGGGGCGAGTTTCATAAACAAGCTTTAAGAGAAATAATTAAATAACCTCCCCTCCCCCCGAATCCCTCCTACAAAAACACAGCATAACCAGAATGAATTCTGCTACCAAGCCTCTATTTTTCTTTTATTTCAGATGCTACCCACAAAAACCACCAGCCCATCCATCCATATTTGCTAAATACCCACAGCAGTCACTGCCACAGACATACTGTACATATTTCCACCCCCCCAACTGCACCTTAAGGACTACACCCTTTTCAATCATGATGTCATGAAATACTGCTGGTGACTCCCCCACTACCACCACCACCTCCTCAGTACTACAGGCTGTGAACCTTTCATTTCAATATAATTTGATTAAAAAGAAAATGCTCCTAAGTAGGGCAGTGAAGAAATGGATGCAAAAATTCACCACCAGCAGATCATCTATTTTTTTTTTTTCCTCCCTCTGCACGCACTCTGCCTGTCATCAGAACAACACCCATTAGCAGGAGTAATTAATATAAGCATCCTGGGCTTTTTTTTTAAAAAAAAAAGGAAAAAACAATGAGGAAAAAAATACAAATAAAAATAAATAATATTCATCAAAGACTTTTGCCTTTATTTCCACTAAAACAGCAAGTGGGAAAGCCTGAACCCTCCAATATCCCATCCCCAACACCTCACTGGCTGCCACAGCACCTTCCCTCTAGCGCCGGTGCTGCTGCGAAAGAACCAACCTGTCTGTCCTTTGCCCAGGGTTTTCTCCAAGCGATAGGGTCCAACATATTGTGCATGTTGAGCTCCGCTGCCTTCTTTCCCTGTTGATGTCATTTCTACCTGGAGCTGTAATTCTGCAATGTGTGCTGACGAGCTGGATTTTCTCTCTCTGCAGGTCTTTAAATTCCCACTTTGCAGCTGTGCAAGCAAAGCACTCTTTCCCCCCC
>JANHGN010001557.1:16207-26783 GCA_024605025.1 Megaceryle maxima | reverse complement strand
ACGTGTGCTCTTCCGCTCTCTTTCTCCCCTACATCTTTGAAACGGTGTTGTCCATTCCGGGTCGTCGTGTCCGTCCCGTCCCGTCCCCCCCCCCCCCCCGCAAGCCCAACAGCTGCTCCTCTTTCACCCTCGCTCCCCACTTCGCAGCATCCCTCCTGCACCTGAGCCCACCGTCCCTCCCCCAGGAGGGAGGAAAGGCAGCCGGGGAAAACGACGCCAACCCCCGGAGCAGCTCTTTCCCCCCCCCAACCCCAACACGCCGCGCTCCGCTCCCCCCTGCCCGCCAGCGCCCCGAGGGGGAGGAGAGAGGAGGCAGCGGGCCCTGCTGGCGGCCCCGGCGACGTGGCGGTGGCACCGCTCCGCTCTCCCCCAGCGGTGCTGAGAGGGGGTCTGGGGCCGGGGGCAAGGCTGCGAGGAACCCCCCTGGGGAGAGACGCAGGGTGGGCTCAGGGAGCCGGGCGCTAAATGGGCGGCTGACCGGCCTACGAGACCTGCCCCGCGGGCTCGGGGTGAGGCGCGGGCTCGGGGTGAGGCGCGGGCTCGGGGTGAGGCGCGGGCTCGGGGTGAGGCGCAGCCTCGCCGCGGTGCAACGCGGACCGGCTCTGCGTGCAGTGAACCTGCTCCAGGGCTCGGCCTTGGCGCTGCTGACAGACCCCAGCACTCAAAAAGCAACTGCGATGCCCAGGAGTGTCAGGATGGGTTCGCCAGGGTGATCTGGCATGTCTTGCAGCGAGGTTGAAAAAATGTCTCTGAAACTTGAGGCAGAAGGTACCTTCCACACCATCCACCCACCCACCCACCCATCCATCCATCCATCCACCCATCCATCCACAGCCCTCCTTTCCCGATGGTTTCTACAATGGTTTACAATCCAGAATGGGACTTTTGGAGGTGAGGCACTGTGGCACTGTGAGAATCACTTTCCTGGCTGAGCTTTTGGCTGCAGAAATCAGGTCTTAGGGGGAATCAAAATGTGTTGCATTTTCAGATCTTTAACTTCCCTTTAATTCATAGAATTATTATGGTGGGAAAAGACCTCTGAGATCTTCAAGTCCAACTGTCAACCTAACACTACCATAACCACTAAACCATGTCCTGAAGTGCCACATCTACATGTTTTTTAAACCCCTCCAGGGATGGTGACTCCACCGCTTCCCTGGGCAGCCTGTTCCAACGCTTCACCACACTTTAAGCAAAGAAAGGTTGAGTGTCTTCTCCTCTGCTCCTTAAAAGGCCCTTACACAGAGAGCAAGGGGCAATGCTGAATTACAGGAATGTGAGCATAACTTTCAGGAAAAAGGAAAATTAGCCAATTATCCCCATCACCATATTAATAATGCAGGGGGTGAATATCAGCAGAGATCTTTACACTTAATGTCTTTCTAAATTCCAAGACTTACATTTTAAAGAGCATTTAATAGGAGATTATGATGTCTGTATATAGATAACCATGTCTGGGTCATGATATTAATAGATGAGCAATCAGACAATATTGTCCATACATGATCCAACTTGGGTATTCTACAGTTTGCTTTCATTGAGCATTGGGGAAAATTAGTCACAGAGCCACAGATGTTTCAATTCCCCACCTTCCACCACAAAATATGTGTCAGTGTCACAGCTGGAATAAGATCAAAAGACATGGTGAAGTTCATATGATCCCAACTGGAAGATTGGTGGGTTTAAAAAATAAAACCAAAAACAAACAAAAAAACCCCAACAGCCCAAAAGGCCCCACAATAAACACACACACAAAAACCAGCAACACCTTTTTGGTCTAAGTTATTTGTTATTTTGATTCTGTAGGACTATCCTTCTACAGGGCCTATTGCAACAATTTTGACCTTTTGTTCTAAATTCTTTCTTGAAAAAAAAAAAAACAAAAATGTTTGGCCACTTCTTAATTCCCGAATAATCAAATGTTGTTTATTTTATTTGTTCATATAGAGCAAAATCCCATTTATCTGTACCCCTTTGATCTGAAACTCGCTCCTTTGAATCTAGGTTATGTCCCCCTGGTGTGAATTACTTATACAATAACTCCCTCAATTATTTGAAGCCCTGTTTATCCAAATGTTTTGATGTTCCAAAAGTATTTTGAATAAACAGGGTTCTGCTGTCATTGGATGTATCAGATATCTTTGGGGATGCATATGGGATGATTTCCCCTGACCTTATTCTGTAGCATCTTGTGCTTGAATGAATAGGCAATGTAAACTTAAGTGTATGCTTAGTGTATTGGCACCATCTTCAGTACTTTTACTTCTTTCTCCATTAATTATTTTTCTTTGATTGTTCCCATTTAAAGGACTAAATCCAGAAATTTCTCTCAGACAGGACTCAACACAGATGCCAGCAGAAGTTTTCCTTGAGTGAGGAGTGAATAAAAAAAAAAAAGTAACCATCTAGAATTTTGCTCAGTTTTATAGTTATGAAAAAAAGCAGAGAAAAATTATTTGTAATATTTGTCATTTTTCACCTGCTCCCATTGACACAATCTCGTGTCTAATGAAAGTCCTCACGTTCATTTGTTTTCTTAGTTGCTTGCCATTGCCTTTCTTCTTATTCCCATGAGAGTCTTAAGGGTCAAGAGGGATCATGAAATGATGCTAGAAGCTAAAGGAAAAAAAAAAAAACCAAAACCAAACCAGATCCATAAGGACATTTTATGTAATATTTTTCACTTGTTCAGTTGAATGTATTTGCATAGTTAGTAATAAAAAATTTAAAAAGGAAATGTAAGGCTTCCAAGAAAAGGCAGCAATAACGTTCTGTAATTAGAAGAAATCAACAGTCTTCTCATGGTAAGAATTCACATAAACTAGGAGTTTGTCTCCAGTTAGAATAACCTAATAGCTAATACCAATGATAAAGACATACTAAAGATAAACAGGACAAAACCATTCAGCATTTGCAATGGCAGGATCTATTATCACATCCTGAATTACATATTCTGTCCACATACCTATGGACACATGACATCCCTTTGGTAAGGGGTATAAAATATTTGGGGAATGAACCTCATTGTATAGATACTCCATAATAAACTGAGCCAGGTATTGGAGGGACATTTAAGCATCAATACTGTTGACAGACTGATAATACCTATACTGAGGGTAATGATACCAATCCACAGCACCTACAAACAGATGTTAGCAGTCTGAAATTGAGAATGTGTCCCCTTTGCAATGGGTATCTATCTACCATCTTCCTAAGAAGCTGAGGTAGACCCTGGCAAAAGAAAGGATGGAATTTTAGTAAGTAGATGGTGTTTTGAATTCTTAGAACACCCTCAGAGTTCAGACCTTTTTTTGTACTAGCCAGCAAGTGCCAAGAAACTTGAACTAGTTAACGTTGGTTACTGGAAGATAGTGCTTCCACAAAGACTCCCACATTAGCAGCTCCTAAACTGGTCAATGTTGTTCAACAGAGGTGTGCCTTGATAGAGTTTAGACACTTGGGAGATTTTTCTGTTGTTGTTATTATTATTACTTCTTTAGCAATTATTATTAGGGTTCTTGGCTTTCTATCTATGCTAGTACCTCATTTTTAGGTTCACCTGCTGCTAGATTACAGTAAAAGCTTGTAAAATGTCTCTAAGCTTTATGATTCTATGTTTAATAACGAAATAGATAACTGATTTTGCAGTATTACTGTCTCTGGACTGTAGACTCTCTTTATCCCTTTGGAAATATTAATGTCCTTTTCTCAAGCCTGCTGTCATCGTTACCCATGCCTCACAGAACTGGTAAACTATTAAAAGACAAAATGCTCTTTCCAGCTTAATAAGGCAATGTGAAAATCTCTGTGCAAAGTCTTTTTCATGCACTGAGTTTTGTACTGCGTAAAAATATGAATACTCTATAGAGAGTATTCATCAGTTCAATGTGTGAAGCCTTTGACTGGTCCTTGATGGAAACCAAACTTGAAAGCAATCAGACACTTCAGGGTGAGGATGGCTCTGTGGTAACTGACCTGTCTTTGAGGTACAAGACACCAGAAGTACGTCTGTCTTGGGTTGTCAAATCGAGTGTCCACCTACACTAATATCACGTCTCCAGTGGTGCCTATAAAGACAAACTTATACTTCCCTAAGTCCAGGGCAAGTGTATGTGATTTCTTCCTGCAGAATTCTCTCAGGATCCAATTGTTTTCAGCTCGGGGACTTCCTGAGCCAGATGTTGTTTCTGTGTATGCTATATTCCTCCACCGATTTCTTTTTCCGTGAGCTTGTTTTTGTCTTCCCTTAAAAACTTGACACCATGACAGATGGCCAGCTATCTCTTCAGATTATGTGCATACTTCTCAGAAGACAGTGAATCCTTGAGACAAATAACATCCATTGATCAATGCTGAAGAACCCCCCAAAATAAAGAAAATTATGAGTGAGGCACCACTTGAAATCCTGCAGCTGTGTGGAGCAGTTCCAGCTGCAAGGTGACGGCTCAGAAAGTCTAGAAACAGTAGATCTGGGAGACCAGGGCATTTGGTGGTTAAGATGTAAAAAATGGGCACATGAGAACAGAAACTTTCTGGCTGTGCTCTTCTGTTGTGGAGAAATTCTACCCATTCAGCCTCTGCCACAAAATGCGTGTTCAGCCTGATCACAAGCTGGTGGACTACAGCATAAAGAAGTGACTGTTAAGTGCATATTAGGAATGACCCTGGATGTTTTAGGGCACTTTAACAATATGCAGTGAAGCTATATGTCAAATACTCAGAATAAAGCAAATTTTCTAGATTTTGTCCCAGATGGTTCAGTGGAACATTCAGTCAACATCCTAGAATAATCCTTTCACACCCAGAGCTGGCCGTCAGACAACTCCTCACCCCCTTGCTTCCGGGTCACTTCACCTACTCCTTGCATCCAATAATGTGTCACACCCCTAGGCAGTGAGCCCCTCCATCCAAAAATTCTATCCTTGACTCCCTGGGGAGTCCTTGATTTGGGTCCCTGTGCTCATCTGGGCTGGTGCTTATAGGCCTGTGAGTTGGCCAGCAGGGTATTACTTGGGCACCTCCCTCCTGTTATTGTCTCTCTGAACTCCTTCATGGGCTTTTGTCACACGACTTTGTTGTGCTGTTGGATAATTTGTCTTTTAACTACGAGAAGCACTTGTCTTCTTGGTTACAACAGCCTGCCATTCCTACTGCAGGGACAATTACAGAAGTGACCCTCAGATGGGGATTGTCAGCTGGAGATGTGCCCTATCTTTTGGGAGATAAAGTGTATCTGGCATTTTACACGTAGTAGGAAATAGCAAAATGCACAAATCTGTAGTGATTTAGCATCCACTGGAGATTTGAGAAGAGGACATCCAGTCCTAGGTTCCCACAAAATGTTTAAATGAAGAGTTAAAGACAGGCCAGCAACTGATGGCAACGGCAAAATGATCGAGTCTCTTGCTCCATAAAAAATACTCTGTCGCACATATTTGGTAAAAGATAAGCAAGAGATTAATGAGGTGAAAAAGTGGGACTTTGTATTCACAGCAGTCCCACAGAAAACAAAAGGCATTGCTCAAAAACAATAAAAAAGAGTGCCAAGCTAAGCAGTAGGCAAATAGAACAAAGCAGCCAAGAACCTGAGGCCACTATGCACCAGTGAGCAGATCTATACCTATTCATCAAATTGCCACACATAGCAGTGGCAAGCACAAAAGATAAGCTTTTAAGGAAGACAGATCACATGAGGTAGTTCCTGACTTAGGACAGTACTTGAAGACTACAGGGCAGGCGTAGGTTAGTGACGGGCAGCACACCTGACAGTGGAACCAAGCATCACACAATGGGAATGGCTTCATCTGATGGAAGAAAGTCAAGAACTGAAGAACAGTTTGGGGGGTCTACAGGATACCACTCATCAAAAGGAAAGTAGCCACAGGGTTCTACCACAAGGCAAGAAGGGAGAGGTTGTTCTGAAGATTTGCTTGGTGAGGTCTATTGGTGCAAGTGGTTGCTCATACTGGTCAAAATACTGTGTTTATATCACAAAGGGAAAGCAACATCATTTCCCTTAAAATGTATTTCCTAACTATACCAATCATTTGTTTATCCAAAAAAAAAAAAAGTCCCCAAAAACTGACAAAAACCATACACTTAAATATTAACACCTTCCTCAGGACCTGATTTTCTTATGAGCATTTCAGCTCAGTTACAGAGGCCCAAACACATTCAGAGTGGAAGCACCAGATACTAGATGCAATATTTATTAGATATTAGGACAATATCACTTGATACTAAACCAATATTTAGACAATTGAGCTACACTAACACTGCTACCGTAACAGTACCTTTAGTATTTAGCAGAACCTGAAAAACCCAGCTTCAGAACCCACAAGATATTGAACAGGGCAGTCCAGGATTCTGAAGGCTAAAGCACTTTCCCTGCCTCCCCAGCCACAAAGAACTGCAGGAGGGGATTTCAGATAAACCTTTGTTTTAATGACCTTGCTTCTGAAAAGGAAGGTCAGAAGTTTCTGGAGAACCATTCAAGCACCAGAAGGTCACTGTTACTAGCTCCATAGGTGATCCAGCTTTTCAGAGAAAACGCCAGCCTGTTGGGAAAGCCTCTAGCAAAATAAAACAATACGCAGATGAAAGTTATGAGAATGACCAAAAGGTGAACAGCAAAGTGCTTTTTAAATCCCCAGCTGCTGGTGACATAAAATCCTGAAACAAACCATAGCATTGTAATGATTAAATGATTCAACTGGAACAGGAAGAAAGTGTAACAAACTGGTTGAATAAACAAACTTTGGAAAACAAGACTCTGTCCTGTTACAGGACTTGACTCACTGTGTGAGCTTGGACAAGTCACTCTGACCAAGAATTGCTAAACTAGTGCATTTACGTGTTACAGATATTTGCCTCTCTGCTGGCAAAGGCCCAGTTTCCAAAAGTGCAGAGCCCCTGCCCTCCTATACATTAGTCCTATTAAAATTAGCTAAAAGTAGGTAGTCCAAAGTTGAGATGTCTAAAATTCCATTATTGCCCTTAGCTTAATTTTCTTCATTTGATTCCTTTTGTCCTGGTTTGAGCTAGAATGGAACTAATTCTGCTCAGTGACTTCACTTTCCAGCCCAGTCTCTTCCAACTGACTGCACAGTCTGAAGTTACCGGCAGATTTTCACAGACAGTCTCTGCTCCCAGCAGCAACAATGCTCCAGGTCCAGAGTCACTGCCAAGGGTTGGGATGTGCAGAAAGGCTCTTGCTTCTGCTTGCTCCTGGGCAGACCAAGGTCACTGCTCAAGCTTGTGCCCAACATTGGGGTGCAGTAAGTGAGAAGTAGCACCTGTGGGGAGGAACAGCCAGGACAGGTGACCCCAAACTGACCAGCAAGGGATCCATCCCATGTAGGGCATGTTCAGTATAAAGCTGAGGAGTCATAAGGATCAAGTTTCTTCTTCAACGGCCAGTGTCTGAGGAGGAGTCTGTCCATTCTGTCTTTGATCCCTATCAGTGTGTTCCTGAATCCAGTTCTTATCTGCTGTTGAGTCCAGTCTGGGACTTCCCCAGTGCCTGCTCCACAGCATCAGTGGTGACCAGGGGGTTGAGTTTGATACTGGGTTTATATATATTTGTATATATTCTATTTTATTGTTACTATTGACATTAAAACTCTTTTAGTTTGTTGTTTGTTTGTTGATTTTTTTTTTCAATTCGTAAGTCTCTCTCCCTTATTCCCTTTCTCTTCCCCTTTGGGAAGGGAGAGGGATTAATAGAGAGCATCTGTCATTTGTCTAGTGGCCAGACCAGCCCTAACCCTTGGCCCCTTTTCATCTGCTTTTAATGATATACTTGGAGATCCTTGAAAAGGATCCTTGAAAAGTCTGAGATTCTTGAAAAGTTGTATCAGAAATGCATTATGTGCATATTAGTTTTTTTCACCTCCCTAGAAATGAGAACAAACACTCCAACAACAGGACTGAAAGATTGTATCTTTTGAATATGTCCAGTTTGCAGTGACCTTTTCAAGAGTTTTGCTGAAAAGCTAGGACACAACTGCTCTGAAGAGTGGTCCCTGAACCCCATGGGAGTAGCAGCGCACACATTATCATGAGTGCTGCCTTCAAATTTCCCCTGCCAAGGCAAAGTTATTCTCTCAGAGAAGCAGTAGATCAGATCACCTGCTCTTTTTTTTTCCCTGTGGTTAGTAGGTCACATACACTTAAGGATAGATTGTGCCCTCTAGGCATGGGCTGGCCTTGGATACAGTACAGCATGTACTGTAAGAGCAGAGTCTCAGAAGGTTTTTTTTTTCTCTCTGCATTTTCCATCATGATTTTTTTACATCTTTCCTCTATGTCATCTTTTTTTAAGTGTCCAGTATTTCAGGAAATACTAAGAAAATGGCTGTGATGAGATATAATGTTGTTTCTTTGAGGGCTTCATAATCAAAATACCAAATGCCACCTTAACTTTTTATACACCTAAATGTAAGAAAATGTCTATCCATTGATTCACTATTAAAACATCATATAAAAGCCTATAAAACTTCCACAGTTTGTCATCACCTGAGTGACTTTCCTTTCCTTCTCCTCTTTGCTTTGTTCAGCCCCAGAAATGGAGCTAGTTGATTTTGGAATGGCAAATGTGTAAAATACAAAATCAATAAAATACATCCTGGAGAAACCCCAAAATGTGTGCTAAATCTACACTGTTCATTATGGCAAGGTAGAAAAAAAAGTCTCAAGGGCTTCTCTCATTACAAGATTTGCTTGGCACTTGTTAATAAAGAAAAAGAGTGTTTTGAATTCACCGTATGCTCTCACCAGCTCATACAGATAGCTCCCATTAATGCTGATGGAAATTACATGGATGCACCAATGGGGCAGTAGATCACTGGTCGAGTTTAAGTGTCTGCAGGCAAAGAGTAGCAAAATAATAGTACCTGTACAATGTACCTTTTTTTTCCCAATGCTCCAAAAGATGTTTGTTAATACCTTCACTCAACAGCACTTTTGTACTTTTTTTATTGATGGGAATTTTGAAACCCTGAGTTATTTCATTAGATAATACCACTGGTATTTAAAATGTCAGACTCAAACTTCATTTCCCAGTGTGAATGCTGAATACCAGTGCCTGGAAGAAAGTTTTATAGCATCGATTAACTGTGACCATTTGTAGAACTGACAAAGAGCTGCGTAAAAGGTTTATTCTGACTTTTAGATGTGGGAATTGTGCATCATTTTTATAACATGCAAGCCAACAATGATGTACTTTGTTATTGCAGGTCAGAACAACTTCACCCCAGCAGATAAATCACAGAGACTGACAGTAGAAGTCCCAGAACTTTGCAAGGCACAGGATGAGTGAGGCCACAGAAGAGGTATTTCATTGGGTTTTCCATTTATCCCACTTGTGCTAAGAAAAACAAAATATAACTAAAATGAAAAACACACAACTCACATGGAAAGAAATCCCAGTGTAACAGACCTGAACTGGAATGGGAGAAGTAAGCAAAATACCTGTAATGAACTTAGATGGGAATAGTGTTGTATGTGTCTCAAACGTCCAAAGGCCAGGTCCTGAGCAGGTATAAACAGACTTTTTTAAAATGTACCAAGTAAACAGACAACAGATCTGGCCTCAGCACTCTTTCTGTTCTGTTGGACATGTTTACAAAAAACCTCACATTTTTAAAAAGGGAAATCTTCATGGCACTGTTTACAGATGATTAGGTTTTATGTTACAATTTCATGTAGAAATCCAAACCTGATTAGGAGCTGAATCTTAAGAAGTACTGGTCAGGCATAAGTATATGACAGCCTCTCTCCCAGCAATGAGTCTCCACATTTCACAAAGACAGACGTGGTACAGAGAGCTAAAATAATTTACCCAGCATCATTTAAGAGGTCTACAACTGAAACAGGGTTGAAAACAAGTAGGGAGTCCCAATTCAGCAGCCACAAGGCAGGTTTTTTTCTCTATTTCTTGCCAAAAGCCATGAAATCTTGGACACTCAAAAGTAAAATAACTCAAAATACTTGCTGCTAAAGCTGAGTGAGTTAGTGTGTGTCATGAAGTCCATCTGGTTATTGATGATGTGAAATGAAGCTGTCTCAAAGGAGATAGGTAGAAACAATTTTGCTTGTAAAACAGAATCATGAAGAGTTGAAAAACACAGGGTCAAGATACTGTTCTTGTTTCCATTATAGCAAAAAATTTGCTATCAGTAACAACAGTTCAAGATACTTGTTACTCATAGCTGCTCTGGATAGAGTGACATAAACACAAACAAGGACACACAGAATAAGATTCATGAGAATAAAATAAATAAAGACAGGAAAAGATTTAGATCTATGACCAAACTATACTGAATCCTACTGCTTGAGAGATCCTTCAGCAAAATGTACCAGTTTAAATTTTTTCTTAGGGAGCTGATTGTACCCCTGTACTTCTGTACTGGGCACTGATGAGGGCACACCTCAAATTCTTAGTTCATTTTTAGGCCACTCACTTCCAGAAGGACATTGAGGGGCTGGAGCATGGCCAGAGAAGGGCAACGGAGCTGGGGAAGGGGCTGGAGCACAAGTCTGGTGAGGAGCAGCTGAGGGACCTGGGCTTGTTCAG
>JANHGN010001557.1:2112-16107 GCA_024605025.1 Megaceryle maxima | reverse complement strand
AGAAGGGCAACGGAGCTGGGGAAGGGGCTGGAGCACAAGTCTGGTGAGGAGCAGCTGAGGGACCTGGGCTTGTTCAGCCTGAGAAAGGAGGCTCAGGGGAGACCTTCTGGCTCTCAACAACTCCCTGAAAGGAGGTTAGAACCAGGTGGGTGCCAGTCTATTCTCCCAAGGACAAGTGACAGGACAAGAGGAACTGGCCTTAAGTTGCACCAGGAGAGGTTTATGTTGGACCTGAGGAACAACTTTTTTCCCCATGAGGGTTGTCAAGGGCTGGCCCAGGCTGCCCAGGGCAGTGGTGGAGTCCCCATCCCTGGAGGGGTTTCAGAGCTGCGTAGATGTGGTGCTGAGGAGCATGGTTTAGTGTCAGACTTGACAGTGCTGAGTTAACAATCGAACGTAATGATCTTAAAGGTCTTTTCCAACCTTGATGATTCTGTGATTCTATTATATATGGCAGACTTCTAGCTAGCTTTTTGTCAGGAAGTCAGATCTGTGTGAAGGTAAGTCAGATGTTTTGAGTATCAAAACTAAAACTTTAAAAACAATTTCACCCCACCTGTAAAGATCTGGGTAATTCCAAATCAAAAACTTTATACCCTCTCATGCAG
Source organism: Megaceryle maxima (assembly GCA_024605025.1). Lineage (NCBI taxonomy): Eukaryota > Metazoa > Chordata > Aves > Coraciiformes > Cerylidae > Megaceryle > Megaceryle maxima. The sequence goes on along the minus strand of JANHGN010001557.1, from coordinate 15,499 downwards.
AAATCATGCTGGTAGCTCTGCCAGCATTAGTAACAGTTCAATGCATTTAACCTATTCCCAACTACTGATAAAACTGTTAAAAATAGTGTAGCATGTTACCTTTGTGTTCTGTACTGGCTAAGGCAAGGTCTTGAAAACAAATATGCACATGACTAACTTCAAACATGGAATTTCATAGATGGAAAACCATTTGGAAACCAGAAGGTTTCCAGAGCCAGAACCTCCCTGGCCAGTAATTCTTGCTCTCACAGATTGACAGTAGTGAGTAATTGTCTATACTGTAAGACATCTATGGAGGACACAGCACACTTACATTGGTGAAGTCTTGCACCACATCTGTACACCAGATTTTCATCTTCTTCCACTTCTTCCTCCATTCCCCTACTCCAAAAGCACCTAGTGCAAATGTATGGCACTACCCTCTAGTGGTCAGTCAACATGGAAAAGGTTAAACTCCTTCTCCTGGGGAAGACAGCTGGGGTGGGAGGTCCTTATCTCAGACTGCAGACAGGCTTTGCACCTAATACTATTGAGATCCACCCCGTGCATTTTTTCTGTCAGAACTGAAGCCTGTAAGCATGTGAACAGCTCCACTACAGGAGGTTCTCCTGGTCTGCAGGGGTAGTAGGGTGGGTATGGTGGAATTACAAGGAAGAACTGTCATGCTAAAACAGGCCACCGAGTTCTTGCTTACATCTGTGGCTCCTGAGAGTATGGAGCCCCCGTCAATGACATCTTCAAAATTCTTCTAGGTCTTCTCTGTTGATTGCTTTGCACAACAGGTCCCTATGGCTGCATCTAATCACAACTCACCGTCAGTCACTTTGCAGCACTGGCAGCAGTCATCTTGTACTATCAGTTCTATCTCCTTTAAGTATTAGTGTAATATATAGCATGGCTTGAATACTGTAGGGGTCTGGAGGTACAAACAGACCAGCTCAGCTCTTCAGCCAGTCTAAATTACTATCAGTACCACTGACCTCAGGGATCATATTATTTGAAGTGAAATCTTACTAAGTTTCCTTTCACTAAAAGAAACTCCCCTGTCCAGTGAACTTTTAGCTCTCTATTTAAACAAAGCTGCCAGTAAATTGACACAGACTGGTTTCTTATTTTTTATTCATTTATTTACTTTAATGGCTATTATCTGCAGTTCCCTGAACTACTTAAACAGCACATGTAACCCTCTTTTGATCATGAATTGGTTAATCATGTGAAAACACGCTACCAAAGAGTTGAACAGAGCTGTCTTGACTGGGCTAATGCCAAAGTTATCAACTAATATCTCAGTGCTGAAAGCTATAAACAGCTACGTGAGTAGCTCAGATTGCACCGTAAGAACATTTTGTATGTGTTGTTCTGCATAATGCTACATCTGGTGACAACAGAAAACATGGTGCATAAACAGGGACAGCCAGGGTTACAGACAAGAATTTCAGATAATCACTGGCCTTTTCTCCCCTGAAGCTTCTGTGGTTCTCTCCAACAGCCAGACTGTGCATCTCCAGAAAAGCACTAACAGCCTTCTAGGGCAGGGAGTCAAAAGCTGCTAACAAATTGGCTTTGCTACTTTTGGGGAGGAATGAGTAAAGGCCATGGGACCAAAGAGCATTGATGGGCTCTCCTGCACTTCCCTTTGCCTCCTATTGTCTGGAAGTAACAAGATTTTAGCACTCTCTGTCACTGTCACCGTGGAGACCACAGTTCCCTCAACTGTGCAATGCAGCCTGGTACCCACCTTTGTGAAGGTGAGGGAGACGTGTCCCTGTCAGCCTGCCAGAGCCACAGTCTGGCTGGCAACACGGGACAAAGAACCAAAGTAAGAAGTAATCACTGGAAAACTATTGCAGTACACCAATTTTTATGCTCTGGTATCCATTTCCAGTAGCAGAAAAAGAAGTCTCTCTCCTTAACATGCACCTCATGAGTTTCCATTGCTGACAAAGAGCATTTTTTCCACAGAAATACAGAAACACCAATTTCTGAGATACCTGGATTGTTCTGCTTACAATGCATAAAGGCATTTCTTGGGGAGTCCTGTAGTGAAATCATCAGAGTGCAGGATGAAGATGGAAGAATCTTTCTTCTGAACAAGCTTCACTGAGGTGTTTCACTTATTTTGTTTCTTTTCTTTTTTTTTTTTTTTTTTTCCAAACTAACATCTAATCTGGGGTAATGGGAATTAAAGTGATAGTGTATATTTTTAACAGAAGTGATCCATTCCTCTTAGATCTGAGATACCTTTAGCTCAGGACAGAGAGGTGCAATTAGCAGATGGTGGAGAGTCTGGTGTTTGAGCTGTAGGTGGTGGTGTTGCTTTATGGGAGTTCAGTGAGGACAGACTACTTGACAGAAATAGAGGCAAATTGGGGTAGCTAATGAACCAGCTGCCTGACAATAGTCACCTTTCCTTCACCCTCAGTCGCTTGCACATCTTTTAGCAATGTGAAAAAATGCAGAAGTCTTACATTTCAGCATGATTTAGAAACAGGTAGAAGAGCAATGCAAGTGTAAGTGGACAGATGCCAATCAAACAATGGGAGAGGTTATCTTTAGCAATACAGTGCTTAATGACAGTTCTTTTCATCATTTTGCCTTTTTTTATGCAGAGTCATTCTTCGGTTATGTGGCTTCTTAGATTTCAAAGTACATTTCACAGTACATTGGTTTTGGTTGTAGTCAACATATGCACTATTTGTCTTGCAGGCAGGGTCTAATCTAACACCCAGTAGAGATAGTTGACATGGGTGAGTTCTGCATACACAAGAATCCCATGGATTTAGTGTTTGTATATAAATGGAGGAATTAAACCTTACATTTCCATGACTTGATGCAGCCACTCTTCCCATTTACAGGAATTTTGACTCATGGATTAGAACTGTTTGTAAAAGCATCCATCTCACTTCATTAGTAATTTATTCTGAGTCACAGCATTGTATTGTCACTGATTTCTGATGGCAGAAAGGAGACAAGCACCGAGGTCTCTGGTTTTGCTACAGGTCCAGTTGGTCAACTGGTACCAAAGTTGTGGGGACTCTTCAATGTAGCTGCTGCCAGGTGCCTGTCAGTAAAGTTCTCATACCCCACAGTCACTTGTGGCCAACAAGTCAGTGATGAACAGCAAGAACAGCCCAACTTCTCCCCTGCAGCTGTCAATACAAACCCATATTTATAATCATAGAATCATGGACTGGTTTGAGTTGGAAGGGACCTTCAAAGGTCATCTAGTCCAAACCTCCTGCAGTGCTTAGGGACTGGGGCATGGTCCACCTCTGCTCAACGCAGCAGCTTAGCCCCAAGGGCATGAGATAGAGCAAGCAGAGTCTTGGCAAAGATTTACAGAAGGAAGATACACCCTGGAAAGAGTGAAGAGAAAGCAGGGAATATATAAAGCAAACCAGAGCCCCTTGGTCTTTCAAGAAAGGATGTCATATTCACTGTACTTTTGTCTAAAGGCACCATAAGGAGCAACAGCCTGAGAAGAGCACAGTTAGGCAAAAAAAAACCTGAGGATGAGAAAGTACTCAGAGTCCAGGGAAGTCACAGGCATGAATTCAGTCACACATTGAAGGGCAGACTTAGAAGGAAGCTGTTGGAGTGCTTACTGAGAGCCATTTCCAGACAAGGGCACTACTTAGACATCACCTGGGACATTCAATTCAGACCTAGGTTTTTCCTCCTTCTGCATGCTCGGAGGAACCCCACGTTGCTCCCAAGTCTTCTGGGGATATAGAAAAGATGAGGATATTGGTATGAGGAGCTCTCAGTCTCAGGCTGTGGGTTTGTTTTTCTTCTCTGGCGACAGAGCTTTCTGTCCTCCTGGCAGACACTATTCGGCTTAATCGTCGTTTAAACAGCCAGTTCATTACTCTCTTGAGTCTTCACGCCCGCTAACGGTTTTAGAGTTGCTTTTCCCTGATCAGACTAAGACATTCAGACCCTTTCTTCATTTTCCTTTGCTTGATCTCCACAACTGCTGACACATGCTAACCTGACTCAAGCTTGTCGCTAACCTAAATAGTCCTAACAATTGCTAACCTCCATTTAATGTCTTCAGAGAGGGGATTTGGGTAGTTCTTTTGCTCTCTAAAAAGTTGGATATATCTGAGTTATTTGTGAGGAAGGTCATTTCAGTCCAATTCAAAAGTGTCACAGATGACAGATCTCTGGTCAGACGTGGTTTTTAATTAATTTAACTTAATCTACTTAATGGATTTACTTGTAAGTTATCAGAAGATTCACTCAGAGCTTATATGCTGTAAATTTGGGGATGATACATGGAGTCTTTTTACATACTGCATAGAGGCTGATTCCTTATTTATTTTTTTAAATATATTATTTTAGAATTGTATTCAGCAGGGGTTTTGCTGGTTTTCCTCTGAATAAAACCAGCTTCGTCACTAAGGTTACAAAGCCAGACAGCTTTAAAGTTGGGAAGTTCCTCAGTTTAAGCTGATTATGCCTCTTTTAGTGCAAGAGTGTTTAATTTAAGCTAACAAACATTTATTTATCATTGCTAACTGGTCTTTGCAGATCTTACTTATTTACTGAATACTAATCAAATCCTTATAAAAGACAATTATTAATTTCCCTGTGGGTTTTCCTGTGGCAGTCATCACTGTAACATGCAAGTACTTCACCCTTTTTCCCCCCACCACATTCTTGTTAGATGAGTTATTTTTATTCACACAATCCAGATGGAAATTGAGACAGAGTGATTTAGATGCAAGTTGTTTATTCACTTTGTGTTGGCCATTATAAATTAAATAGTTTTCATTGATGCTAATTTTAGCTGCAAATTCTTAGCACATCGGATCAGATACTTAAGGAGTAGGAAGCAATTAATGAATCCATGTCAAATATGTGCCTTCTTATCTTGCAGCATGTTATCTGAGGACTATCACAGTGGCAAGGAAAGAATACAGTTTCCCAGCTATCCATTATTACCTTGAGCACAAGCCAATAGCATCTCAGAATCACAGACTGTTAGGGGTTGGAAGGGACCTCTGGAGATCATCTCATCCCACCCCCCCTACTCCAGCAGAGTCACCCAGAGCAGGGGACCCAGGATTGCAGTGTCCAGGTGGGTTTGGAATCTCTTCAGAGAAGGAGACTCCACAACCTCTCTGGGCAGCCTGGGCCAGGCTCTGGCACCCTCACACCAAAGAGTTTTTTTCCTTTTGTGCAGATGGAACCTCCTGGGTTCTAGTTTGTGCCCATTGCCCCTTGACCTGTCACTGGGCACCACTAAAAAGAGTCTTGCCCCGTCCTCTTGATACTCACTCTTTAGATAGTGATCAGAATTGATCAGTTCCCCTCTCAGGCTGCTCCTCTCCATCTGAACAGTCCCAGGGCTCTCAGCCTTTCCTTGGCACAGAGATGCTCCAGGACCCTCGACGTCTTTGTAGCCTCTGTTGGACTCTTTCTGCTAGGTCCCTGTCTCACTTAAACTGGGAAGCGCAGAACTGGACAAAATACTCCAGATGTGGCTTCATGAGGGCAGAGTAGAGGGGCAGGAGAACCTCCCTCAACCTGCTGGTCCTCTGCTTAACATCCCCAGATCCATTTGCTACTTGCCTTCCAGCCTTGGCAACAAATGGGGGAATATCATGTGGAACCAAGAAAGAAGGACAGCCATGAAATTCAAACTAGCATATGTAAAGAGAGTGGAATAATTGGTATTTAGTTGTGAAGAGCCCAGAGGGGTTACTTATTAAAGTTATTAAAATCAGACAGACTCCTTAAACTCCCCAGTTACTTTCTGTGCTATCCAGTAGCTGCATTGCTACAAAGGGGCCAAATCCCTCCTTGGACTGATGCATTGATTTGGTTTTTTGTTTAGGTTGGTGTTGACAGTGAGAACCTGGTGCAGGAATACTCAGCTCCTGACTTTCCTCACACCCCCTGAGGACTCTTGAACACCCAGGAAGACAATGGCTGGTGGTGATGCTCTCTGGGGCTAACTGGAGAAGAAAGCTGGAACAGGGCTGCTGTGTTGCCAAGACAATATAGGAACTGTAAGTCAGTGAAAACCAGAAAAGATCTAACTAAAATAAAGTGAAGTAAATTAAAGAAACAAAAAGTACTGTAATGGTGGGGGGGGGGGCTGCTTGTTTTCTATTTTCCCTGTGAATTCACCGAAAAAGAATTGATGAAGAGAAGAACTGTGGCAAAAGCAGTTGGGCATAAAAACATGGGACTATATATACTACTCTGACTGATCACAGTTTACATCAAAACCTAATATTGTTTATACTCAAGTGAGATGGAGTTTACTATTCCATGCATTTTTAGTATGACTGTCTTTGTATTTACTTGTTTAATGAAATATGGAGCTTGAGACCTTTGCAGTGCTCTTTCTTCTGAAGAAACTCTGTGAAGTGGAAGGTGAATATGCTCAACCATGTAATGGGATCGTTTATTTTGGGTTTTAATTAAAATTTTTTTTTACTTTTAAAATATCAGATCCATATTATATCCCAAGCCTTATATGAGACACAACATCTGGAGGTACGAGTAGTCATAATAAAAAGCACTTTAAATGAAAGTAATAGAAAAATATGGAGCAATTATGCAAAGCTTTCAGGATTTATCTCATTCATTGCTTGGAGATCATATTTCCGTTACTCTGTCTGCTTTATGAAAATATTATTATTCTATACAGCAGTTGTCAGCATTTAACTAGCTTGGATTTCTTGTAAGGGCTTTTGTGAAGGCTGTTCCTTTTAATAGGTCTGATCTAGAGTCACTGAAACTACATGGGGATTTTTCACGTCACAGTGCTTTGCACCAGAAGTGCGTTACCCTGCCTCTTGCCCCACAAGCACTACATACATAGCAGTAATTAAATGTATAAAAATTCATAAAAGTCCCTGTGCAGAAGGGACTCATGCCCTGCTGTTCATTCCTAACCCTATGAGCTACAGACATATGTAATTTGTAGTAAAATTGCACTAACCAATTCCTTTCTCTTTTGCAAAATACAAATTTAATCCAAGTATCTCCAGCCCTTGTCCCTTACCCCTGTGAAAAGCATTTTGTCTGTGACCTTTTGGATTTCTTGTCAGAGAATCCCCACTGAAGCACCCTCAGAAATCTCAGCTAGGACAGTTGCAAAGGAATCAAGTGGCAGTCCCTCTGGTAACTATATCCCGTAAATATGAGCATTTACTGGTTGATCCTGGCATTTTAAATCCATTTAGAAGCCTAGTGGCAGCTACTACAGACCCAGAAATATCGGTATAATAATAATTTTGTCGTGATGCTGCTTAAAAATTGGTCATAGAATTGTTCCTCAGCTTGAGTTTCCATGGGGTGTTAAGATGAAGTGTAATGCAGCTAAGTAATCTTGAAGTGATAGAAGCAGGGATTACTCTGGCAGGGATTACCTCTGCAAGAGAAAGTCACTCTCTTCTCACCAGATAAGAATATTGATAATAAATCTGACCGAGGAAAGCTTTAGCATCCTTCTGTTTCATCTAAGCAGTAGAATTCAGCTGGCATCTTCCCAAGCTAATGAGGCCATCATAGGGGACACTTCTGTGCTGGCTGTGCAGCACTGGAGAATCTAGCCCAGTCTTTAGCTGGTGTAAATCAGCTCTGTTATCTCCTCACTAAACTGGCAACCACTGTCATTCCCAAAGCCTCCAATAGCTTCAGGAATCAAACAGCCAACCCTAACTTTATACTTCTGCTTCGGGACAAAATGAAAGTGCTTCTCTTAATGCCTAGAAATCCCCTGTCCTCACCTCACTCTTTATTACAATGTCTTGAAATTCAGCCAGAATGCTTAAGTAACTGCAAAATAATCTCCAGAGATTAAAAGATCCGCGGCAAAAACAATAGACAAGTGATCCCTAGAGAAGGGAGATTTGTGATTCTTCTTGTGCTTATGGAAGTCCATAGAGGCTTCAGAGAAGTTAACAGCAGCAAGAAGAATCAAGTGACAAGAGCGTCCAGCCCTACAATTATTTCTAATTACATCTTTAATAAGGAGGATTTTCCAATGTAAAAGGGGAATTTGAACATAGATGGAAAGGCTGCTCTGAGTTTTCTTACAAAAGATTCATCTTTTCTGTTACCCCTTAAGCTGCTTTTGCATCAGTTTTTGTGTTTGTTGGGGTTTTTTTGACTTTAGTGACCTGCTCTCTTCTCATATGGGGAAAAGATTTGGCGGTTCGACATCTGTAAAAGCTAGATGTGATGGACACATGTTTATAAATCTGCATAGTGGCCATAGACTTTTCTTCCTTATAGACCGAAACCTGTTCAAGTTTCCTCAAGTGTTTAATGATATCTTCACTATCTCTGCAGAGAGGCAATTGGTTTCCTCTTTCTTGGCAGTCAGTCATTTCACTGTTGTGCTGGGCTCAGCAGACACACGGGTCTTGGATTTACCCAGGCCAGAGATTAGATCACATTTAAGTGGCACTGCAATTATAACATTTTCTTCTCTTCCCCCTTCTCAGCTTCCAGGCTTGCTTCCTACACAGCCTCCAGCTTCCAAAGTCTGCTCATTCCTTGCTTCTAAGTAGTCCAGCCCAAAGCATCCTCCTTTCCATAACATGTTTCTTTCTTTAACCAACAGATATTTTTTCCCCTCTGGATCTTTTCCTGTCTTCATTTTCTGTCTGCCATGGCTTTCAGTCAGTCTCCCTGACAAATCCTCTCTCGCTCTGCTCCCAAAAACCTGCCTTTTGATCCAGTGTTCAGCCATTTCACCTCTGAGCTTCCAGTCCTGTAACTTGGAAGATACAGCAATAAAGCAAGCACAAGGAAGACTAATCCCTGAAATGGCCTCAGTGATTCTCCTTTCTCTTCCCCCCCAAGGCAGGCACATTGACATTTTGAGTTAAGTTAAATTCTGGCTATCTAAAAAGAAACTGAAGATTACCTATAAAGTTTCTAATGGCTCACACTGAGAGTCTCTCAGAGGGCAAAAACTGGGGCAGAACTTGCTGCAAATTCATAGTAAATTTCTCCTGGGTAATGGCAGGGAAATTCTTCCTCTCTGTAAGCAAATCTTACTGTGCTCAGGCACTCTGAGGAAAGGGATTAATCCTGGGCCTGATCCGTGTTACACCAGTATAGATCAGAAAAAAAGTCCCCTGAAGTCAGAGAAGTTACAAAAATGTGTAAAAAGATCTTTAATTATTACTAAGGCCAGGATCCCTGTTATGAAAACAGGGACTAAGCCTCTGCCTCTCCACTCATTTAGCATTTCTAAATTTGCTCACAGGAGGAGCAATGTGATCTACCAGCCAGAGCACTGAAATAAGAGCTGGGAGCCCTGGAGTCTGTTCCTGGCTCTGACAGTGACATATTAGGTGACAATGAACAGATCATTTTACTTTTGTAAGCCAAAGCTTCCCCTTTCACCTTTGGCCTTGTTGGTCTGTAAAGTCTTTGGTCTCAACAGGACCTTCTAAGTATTGGCATAATGTAAGTAATGACAAACCCTTGCAAAGACTAATTCTAAAAGAAAATTAACTGGGGTTTACGTACAATGAAGGTACTTAAGAGTCATGCAAAATAACATACCAAGGTATTGTTTGTTGGCACTGGCATTACATAAATCCAGAGCAATGAGGCTGTTTTGTTACCCCAAGACTCATTTGTCACCAACAGTCACAACATTTCCTTAAGATGACAAGAGATCAGTCTATCTAACTTGCAATTAGGGATTAAAGAAAAAGCTTGACGAGAAGATCTGACCTTAATTAAAAAAATTAACACTGTGACAAAAAGCAAACAAAGTGCATTTTCAGTTTAATTAAAATGCCACAATTACAATGTAAATAATTGTGTTTTATTAATCATCGGCATTCAAGCTTGAGACTGGAGCAATACTAATGATAATTAAGTTGCTGGTGCTGAGTATGGTGCCTTAATAATTACATAGTAGTTAATACAGAATGCTAACTAACACTGGAAAGTTCTGCATAGCAATTATGTTATCTAAGGCTGCTAATTAGTTATGTTAATTTAGAATTACTTTAGTTTCCTGTGTTAAAACTGCAAACCCATTGTCACTTCTGTCATATGGAACATAACTGGTGCTCGCTTTCCCTTTCTGTTGAAGTTCAATGATGTTTCACATCATTGAAGTGGTCTCTAAGGGAGACAGATCCTACAGAATTTTACACTGTATTTGTTAGTTATTTGTCTGGTAGCAGCATGTTTGTAGCTCAGGATGCTTAATCCATTACAAGACCCTTCTAATTGTTAGTGTAAAGTCCACTTTTTAAAGTAATTCTTATTAGTCCTATTTTGCAGAGAGAGGGAAAAAAAAAAAAAAAAGCTATTTTAAGGTTTATGAAGAGAATGAAGACAAAAAACTAAGCTGGTCCAGAGACAGGCCAGAGGTAGAGTGAAAAAATCACAGGTAATCGCTGCTTGCAGTCATAATACTGAGGTCTGGGCTCCTGAGTCAGGATATGGGCACGGAGCTGTGAAGCCTGAAATGCCGAATCAGTTGAGCTGAATGTAGTGTAAAGTAGACGTTGCAAACAGCTTGAGTGCACAAGGTCTCAAAGGTAAAAAAGAATTGAGAAAATACCCTGCAAGGGAAATTGGACTGGTCAAAATGCCCTGCTTGTGGATTTAAAAATTTCCAGAAATACAGAAGTCAAATGGCAGAAGATCAATGAGTGGTTTCCCTGCATCTGGAAGGAATGGCTGTCACGAAAAGGAAGACAGAGGGGAAGTTTTATTTCAGATAAGCCTCAAGTGGCCAGGAGTCTGCAATGTAATGAATGTCCCCATCTCCTTTAACCACTCCACCACAGGGTGGTTGTCCCACAGTTGAGAATGGGGGGCATTTCTTCTTTACACCCTCCCATTAGGTTGTTGCAGATAGCCATAAGATCTCCTCTTTGCCTGCTCTTCTTCCTAAGACTAGAACACCCACTTCCCTCAGCCTTTCCTAACAGTTTTTATGTATCTATATATGCTAAGACCCACAAGGGCATTTGGGCAGCCCATTCTACTCGGTCACCAAAATGCCTCTGCATCGTGGCCCGAGTTCTGAACCCCAGAGAATCTCCTCTTGTTTTTTTTAGAGAGCTCAGCTGCTTTGCCCCTTATGTGGAGTAGATTACACCTGCTCTAGTGGTTGGACTCAATTATTTTAATGGTCTTTTTCAATCTAAATTATTTTATGATTCTGTTCTGTCAGGTCTTAATCTGAGTGTGGCCAACATGGAGTTGCAGGGAATGTGCCTTTTTCTTTTCTCCTTTCAAGAAATCAAGATTTTGTGCTAATGCAAAGGCAACGCCAAGAACTTTAAGCCCTGATCTTACGTTTTACTAACACATGTTCACCTTCTATGTTGACTGCTTCCTTATACTGTGAGCATAAGTTTCAAACTAATGTTCAAACCTGTTGCTCTGAGCTTGTTTGGAAAGGCCACATGGCTACAGGGAATTTCCAGGGATGGTGGAACAGAAGAGGAGAATGCCTCCCTCTCCTCTCAGCCCGTATGTATGTCGGTGCTATTTTTAATACTACAAATTAATACATATAGGGAAACAGATCCTCTCAGCAACAGTGTCAGCAGCATCTGAGACTGAAAGATGCAGAGAAGCAGGGCTGGCAGCTCTAAGGACTCTCTTGCCCCAGGCAAAGCAGCAGGTCTCCTGTGTGCCATCACACACACATCTTTACTGGACAGCTAGCTGTCCCTGATGCTTTGCTGCACTTGCTGGCCCCGTTGATAGGGCTGGCCTGGAAATGAAGTTAAATACCTCAGAGTGGCTCAGTGACACTCTTTATCCCACAGGTACCAGTTCCTTCACAGCTCAGAGCCCTGCTTATCAGATGTTGAAGGTGTGGCTGCTTCTACTTAACATTTTTTTAACTTGGTGACTTTATTAGCTTTTTATCTAGGCCTGAAGTTCATAATTTGTGTCTGTAATTTCATAAAACATCTGATTGAGAGCCAAATTCTGCTCCAATTACTCCTACTTAATATGATTTTAAAGTGTTACTTGGGAATGGATTAATTTAGTTCCATGTAGGGACTTTAATTTAGAGCCTCCTTATGAACCTTGGAGTCCACATATGAATTCATCCAGGCTACAAAATAATGGTTTTTATTTTCCTCAGAAAGCTGCTTGAGTGGAGATGCAAAACTTAATTCTGCCATCATTTTCCTCAATTTGTTTCTAAGCTTCTTTTTCACAGAAGCAAAATTGTTTTTCAAGGGGCAAACACTACTCAGAGAGGCAGACTTGTGTTTTCTGTGGACAGCTTTTCACAGTTATCTGTAACTCCAAAGGCACTGAGATGACTTACTCAAGCTGCTCAGTAGTTTTTATTACCCCCTATTTACAGATCACATACACTCTCCTATACAAAACCCACTCCTTGCTTGTAGCCAGTAACATCCCTTGCACTATCACAAAGTGTTTTACAACCATAAGCTAATTACATTCCCATGATGGGAATCTCAACAGCAAATGTACAAGCCAAGACCCAGAAGGTTTAAGTAACTTGGTTAACAGGAAGCTTGTGGTTAAGACTTCAGAAATCTTTTCCAGGCTCCTCATGCTCTAATTACTGGGCTGTGCTTCTGAAGGGATTCTACCCTGAAGTGCTGCTACTTTACAACTGCTCTCCTGGTTATCTGCTGCAGACCATCCGGTCCCTGTCTGAGTTTGGTTGGTTATTTTCATTGACTGTGGCAGCGTCAAGCAGAGGCAGTTAATCTCTTTGTTCTGCGTCTACAAGCAGGAGGGTCTCTTTTAGGAAGCTGTCACATATTGCTCACTGGCCACATGTGTACTGCCACAGATAGGAGCACCTCTGTCCAGGAAATGTTGAGGTGAGCCACTTAACAAGCTGTCTCTGCATGGGAGCTTTGTCTAGAAAGCTGGAATGCAAAGCACTCCAAGTCCTGAACTGCCTCTGACAGATGAGCCATTTCCAAATGCTCTTTATATACCACAGAATAAGAGCAATCAGCAGAGTTCTGCTGGTGAGCAGCAAGGCCATGCCTAGCTCGGTTCAGTATCTTCAGCCCTGCAGTCCCAGCAGAGCAAGCACTGGGCCATTTTCAGAAGTCGGGCTTTTGTCTGAAGCCAGATCAGCCTGCATCTGCTTCTCCTTCAAACTTCCCCCAAAGTACAGACACCTGGACTTTTTCAAAGGCAAGGAAGGCAATTTGGCAACACAGCTCCAAGTGTTTCTCAAAATCTTCCCCACAAACCCTTAGAAATACAGCCCCCTGTGCTCATGCTGTTCTCTTGCAGAAATCAGTGGAATCTCACCACTGTAAGATAGAAGTGAGGGGAGGAAATGGCCTCATGAGAGGCCCTTCTGGATATCAATGGTGAAAATGAAGCAGTTAATCATCATACCGCATGGTGATGAGACTCCGCTGCCAGG
>JANHGN010001556.1:0-17491 GCA_024605025.1 Megaceryle maxima | reverse complement strand
TGGGAAAGGGTGATGAGCTTTTTGCGAGCATATGGGTAAAGATTAAAGGGAATACAGGGGAAGGTGATGTTACGGTAGGGGTCTGCTACAGGCCTCCTGACCAGCAGAGCCAAGCAGATGAGGCCCTCCACAGGCAGATAGAAATGGCTTCGCATTCACAGGCCTTAGTCCTTGTAGGGGATTTTAACCACCCTGACATCTGCTGGAGAGATAACATAGCAAGGCACCAGCAATCCAGGCTGTTCCTGGAATGTGTAGATTACAACTTTCTCCTACAAATGGTAGAGGAACCAACAAGGAAAGGGGCTATGGTGGACCTTGTTCTGACCAACAGGGAAGGGTTGGTGACTGATGTGAAACTTGGGGACAACCTTGGCTGTAGAGACCACGAAGTGATAGAATTTAAGATCCTCAGGGCAGCTAGAACAACATACTCCAAGCTTATGACCCTGGACTTCAGACATGCAGACTTTGATTACTTCAGGGATCTGCTGGCCAAAGTGCCATGGGACAAAGCCCTAGAGGGTAAGGGGCCCAGGACAGCTGGTCAGGATTCAAGGATCACCTTCTCCGTGTCCAGGAGCAAACTATACTGACAAAGAGAAAGGCAGGAAAGAATTCTTGGAGACCTGCCTGGATGAACAAGGAGCTCCTGAACATGCTGTCATGTTAAAAGAAATTCTACAAGGAGTGGAAAGAAGGACAGCTAGAATGGGAGACATACAAGGAAGCTTCCCGAGCAGCAAGAGACCTGGTTAGAAAAGCTAAAGCTCAGTTAGAATTAGATCTAGCCAGGGAGATCAAGGGAAAAGCTAAACATTTCTTTAAGTATATTAATGACAAGAAAAAGACTAAAGAGGATGTGGGCCCCCTAAGAAAGGAAATGGGAGAACTGGTGGCAAATGATACTGAGAAGGCTGAGGTTCTCAACAACTTCTTTTCCCCAGTCTTCGCTGGCGAGGGCTCCAGCCACACTCCCAAAGTCACAGAAGATAATGGCAAGGGTTGGATGAAAGAACTGCCCATTGTAAGTGAAGATCAGGTTCGTGACCTTCTGATGAACCTGAAAGTGCACAAGTCCGTAGAACCCAATGGGATATGCCCACAGGTGCTGAGGGAACTGGCGGATGAGGTTGCTATGCCACTATCTATTATATTCCAAAAGTCATGGCATTCCGGTGAAGTCCCCACTGACTGGAAAAGGGGAAGCATAATCCCCATCTTCAAAAAGGGAAAGGTGGACGAACCTGGGAACTATAGGCCAGTCAGTCTCATCTCTGTGCCTGGTAAGATCATGGAATGGATCCACCTTGAGGCACTACTGAGGCAGATGAATAATGATGAAGTGACTGGCTTCTAACAGCATGGCTTCACCAAGGGCAAATCATGCCTGACTAACCTGGTGGCATTCTATGAGAAGGTCACAACATCAATAGATGGGGGTAGAGCAACCGACATAATTTACCTGGACCTGAGTAAGGCCTTTGACACTGTCCCGTATGACATTCTGGTCTCCAAGCTGGTGAAAAATGGATTTGATGGATGGACAATTCAGTGGATAAAGAATGATGGCTGCTCCCAAAGAGTGGTTGTCAGTGGGTTGGAGTCCAAGTGGAGACCAGTGACAAGTGGAGTCCCTCAAGGATCAGTATTGGGGCCAGTCTTGTTTAACATCTTCGTCAGCAACATGGACAGTGGCATTGAGTGCACCCTCAGCAAGTTTGCCCACCGAGCTGTGTGGGGCGGCTGACATGCTGGAGGCAAGGGATGCCATCCAGAGGGACCTTTACAGGCTGGAGAGGTGGGCCCATGCCAACTTCATGAAGTTCAACAAGGCCAAATGCAAGGTCCTCCATCTGGGTCAGAGCAATCCCAAGAACCAATATAGGCTGCGCAGTGAATGGCCTGAGTGCAGCCCTGAAGAAAAGACTTTGGAGTACTGGTGGATGAGAAGCTCAACACGAGACAACAGTGTGCTCTTGGCCCAGAAAGCCAATCGCATCCTAGGCTGCATCAAGAGAAGTGTGGCCAGCAGGTCGAGGGAGGCGATTCTCCACCTCTACTCCACTCTCGTGAAACCTCACCTGGAGTACTGTGTCCAGTTCTGGAGCCCCTATTGCAAGATATGGATGTGCTGGAATGTGTCAAGTGAAGGGCCACGAGGATGATCAAGGGGCTGGAGCATCTCTCCTATGAGGACAGACTGAGAGAGTTGGGATTGTTCAGTCTGGAGAAGAGAAGGCTCCAGGAAGACCTTATTGTGGCCTTCCAGTATCGTAAGGTGGCTTACAAGAAAGCTGGGGAGGGACTTTTTAGGCTGTCAGGCAGTGATAGGACCAGAGGGAATGGATTAAAACTAGAAAGAGGTCGATTCAGGTTAGACATTAGGAAGAATTTCTTCACCATGAGGGTGGTGAGACACTGGAACAGGTTGCCCAGAGAGGTGGTGAAGGCCTCATCCTTGCAAGTTCTTAAGACCAGGCTGGATGGGGCTCTGAGCAACCTGCTCTAGTGGGAGGTGTCCCAGCCATGGCAGAGGGGTTGGAACTAGATGATCTTTAAGGTCCCTTCCAACCCTGACAATTCTATGATTCTAAATGCCTTACTGAAGTCCAGGTAGACAACATCCACCACTTTTCCCTCACCCACTAGGTGGGTCACCTGATCACAGGAGATCAGGTTGGTTAAACAGGACTTGTTTTTCATGAACCCATGTTGGCTAGGCCAACACATGTCCTGCACTTGCCACATGATCACTCCCAAGATGAACTGTTCCATAATCTTCCCCAGTACCGAGGTCAGGCTGACAGGCCTGTAGTTCCCCGGATCCTCCTTCCTGTCCTTCCTGTAGATGGGTGTAATGTTGACAATGAATACCTAGAAGCAACCTTCATTCACTTTAGAAAAAACTTGTTAAGACTGATGTGGGAGGCTTTCAAAACTACTGTCCCTGATATTTGTACAGATATCATCTGAGTGCAAGCCATGGAGGAAAAAAGTGCCTGATGCTGTATCTTTTGCTCCTAACTAAAGTCCCAGTAAAATCAATGGGCTTCCTTGCAAGATTATGAGAGTTAATATCATATCCAGAAGTTGCTCTTTCACAAACCTGACAAGAGAATTGAACAGTAGTCATGGCATACTTTGCATGGTATCGAATGTGTACCTCTTGTTTACAGCAAATTTAGAAATAAGAGTTACCAAATGTATACATAACAACTACATCAGACAACAGGGTTTTTCCCCTAGTGAAACTATTGTCATGTAGAAGTACCTTACCTCTCAGTGTTCAAAGTCTGATCTGCATACTCGCTTTTCAAGCTATCTAATTCACTTTGTAGAAAAGCTATATTTGTCTGTGCTTCTAAAAGATCTTTCTTAAGTTTCTGGTTTTCCTTAAAAAAAGGAAGATATTAGATGTTAGCTGTCACAGCCACCTGCATAAAATGTTGACATATTATAATGAAAAAATAAAAACTATCAAAAGTAAGTAAAAATGAAACACTAGAAAATATGAGCACAGAGGGGGAGAGATAATGAAAGAACTCTGAATTAAAAAAAGAACTATATAATCTCAAGCCATTTATAAATGTAGAGATAGAATGAGTATGTACTTATACAGAACAGGGTTTTTACCAAGTTAAAGATCCTCATACACTTATAAATAACTTTAAAAGTTACTAGTACTAAATGTAAAAAAAAAAAAAAAATAAATCTGTATTGCAGAGGCTAAAACTGAGAATAAATTAATGTGTTAATGATAATTATCTCTTACCAGCAACATGTCATGTATTCTTTTTTTCAATTCAACCACATCTTCCCTGTGATTTATGTTTTTGGATTGCTCCTCCAGCTAGGTTAAAAAAAAAATGCACAATTAATGTATGGTATTGATTGTTCTGATTCAAGTACATAAAAAATAATGGAAATTATATTAAATAATCCCTAAAATGTTTTACAGCTATTGAAGTTTTTAAAACCCAGAGTTTTCCCAACTGTATGAGTAGGCACCATTACTCAAAAAAATACTGGCTTTCTATACGGTTTTTTAAATCAGTACTGAAAAATGTTTAATGAGCATTTTGCACTCTGTAGGTGTTGAAAACGCATAGCTAGTGACAGAGAAGCCAGCTATTGAAAAGATATAAACAGGTGAATTCCCACTAAGTAAAAAAAAAGAATTATATACTACCTCATCTGTGTAGCATTTCTACCACAAACCCTCATGTTTCTTGTGAGAAATTTCCATTTCTATCAATGCTCTTTTAAGTTCAACTAAATATGAAGAAACAAAAATGTATCCTCACTGGTCACTATAATTCCGGTTAAAATTTATACCAAAATTAAAACCAAAAAACAAAATAACCCAAACAAAATATTAATATTTGAGATTTTATACTATGTTTAGGTATCAGATAAATAAGAACATGTGGGAGTTAGTTTTGGTTTAAGATTACAGCTTAAACCCACCTCTACCATTAGTTTTTAAGAGAAATGCACCAGCCGCTAGAAGTCCCTATATTACTGTAAGCTACTGTATTTGGGTTGCTAATTTAATTTAAATCTATAATGATAAATATATTAGACTATTTCTAATGTATCAAATACAAGACTACATAACTGCAGTGTTAACAACTTGATAAACCTAGAAAATTATTCAGCAACAGAATTTGTCTAGCAGTTGGTCCATTTCCTTTCAGTAAATCATACAGAATTAATACAACAGCCATTTACTAACGCACATTAAATACACCAAAAAAAGCCAGAACTGCATTTATCCATCTTTGTCAGCATCTCTTAAAACTTTAAAAACTCTCATCATGACTTCAACTCACCTTTTTAAGTTTTTTTATTGTCACCTGAAGATCCCCAACTTCAGTATCATACTGGCGCTTCAGCTCACTTAGTGCTTCTTCAGCTTTTCGCTTCTCCTGCAGTATTTTTAATTTCATTAAAAGTTGAGACAGGTTCCAAATGTTTATTAAAAAAGCATTCATCCATTTGAAAATCACACACTTTCCCCCTAATGTATGTAATTTTGTCTCACCATTATATCAACCCGCCCTTTGCTTAAGATCCACAGATTTTTATTCCATAATTGTAGTCCATTTGCAAAATATTCACAGAAATAAAATGGTAATGTGAAAACAAAGATATGGGCCAATTCAGTATTTGTTATTCATGTCATAGTCTCCTGTGCTTAACATTCTTGATGTTTTAAAAATTCCCAAGAGCTGTGTTCATGTTTTATTTGCACATAAATTTAGGTGTGTATTTCACATACAGATGTATGCATACACATCTGCACAAAAAACAGGGCATTACATGCTTTTATCAAACCAGTTTTCTATGGCTTGGCATACAATGTGCTAATAATAGCAATACTGGGCCACTAACATTTATTTCTGGTTTTCTTTTAATTTTTTTTCACTTGCAAGTGTTGGAATGTGTTTTGGGGTTTTTTTTGCTTGCAAGTGTTATAGGCCCATTTTCAGGAAAAGGTACACTGAAGACAGCATCTTTATATTCATATGGTACTTGGTCTGAGTATCAAGACAGGTATACTATTCTGAATTTTATTTTATTCAAAACAGAGATTTAGAAAGGATGTTACAAGCACAATGAGAAGAATGGTATGTTTCACATGCTGTAGGTAAGTATGTATTTAACTCGCGCCAGTCACTCCCCAGGGATTTCAGTGACAGCACAAGAAAACAATGCAGCATTTGTACGTGAGTGACAATGAGACAGGTTCAGTTTTCACACAGCGAGAAACAGACATGAACTTGGCTCAGAATTGAGTGTTTTCCCATAGGTGATGCTAACATCCGTGTGTTAAACGGTAGTCCATGTGTTAAAATGATAAGCAAAGTAATGAGCTTAAGTTTCTCTTACTGTTGGTAGCTATACAGGGCTCCTAAGTATTGTTTGGTAACTATTTGCTTCCCTTGAAGAAACAAAATATAGACAGGTGTCACTGTGGCATGACTGAGATCACTGACAAACAATAGCCTTGAGTACAGGCATTAAGATTACTGGTTTAGTACAATCCCACAAAGTAAATATCTTACATTTGCTCTCAGGGTGTTTCAGCAGGTGGAGTAGGTGGAGCTATGAGATGAAGGGAACATTTAGGAGCGAAAATGAAAAGAGTACTGCAAGAAACAAGTAACAGCCCATCTTTCATATCTAGAGTGAGGTATGAACAGTGAAATCATAATCCATGCAACTCACTGACAATTTGAAGACTCTTCAGAATGAGAAACATGGACTAGATGTCAGTTATACACTGCAGATACGTTTTTATGTAATGGTAGTACGTAACTGTGGATATTCTATGTGTGAGCAAATACACACATCCTAATCCTCTTTTCACAGCAGTGAAAAAGAGTCTGCAGGGCTTTTTTCAGTGATTCACCACTTTTGGCAGAACAGAAGTTTTCCAAAGCAAATGTACTTGTTTTCTAAACATAAATCCTTAGTCTCTCCAGAAATTGAAACGGTTTTTCTACTCTGAAATTTGTATTACCATTAGTTAAGCCTATTATAATATGCTTTTTTTTTTTTTTTTTTTTTTTCCCCTGTGGTGGTATCTTTAACTTTTTTTTTTTTTCATTGTATTTTGTTTCTAGGAAAACAACTGATTTTTATGATTCGGTAGATGTGCTTCCTCTTGCATAAAAAAGATACTGCTTGAAGCAGATATATCAGAGTATCATTTACCTTCAAAGATTATAATGAAATATTTAAAATCAGCAAGTTGTCAGACTGCATTTTGTTTCTTCTGATTCTGCAAACACTTTGGTGAAAGAAATCATGCCAAATATAAAGATGCTCAGTATATTGTGACTCCTACAAAGCAATAATTATGTCCATAGTATACATTTTAATTAATACATTTCTTATGTCCACATTAGAACACTTTCACAAACTGTTATGCACATTACAAAATTAGGTTTATCTTACGTGAATTTAGTAACAGTTCAACATGAAGCAGACAACACAGGTAGGGTGATTTTACTGTATTGCTTTCTGCTTAGAAATACAGAGCCACATGTGGCTATAATGTATCTTTCAGTAGGTAAGAGGAAGAAGATTCTTGTACTTTTCCATCAGGACTGCAAGCTGGTTGAAACAACAGCTAAAACTTGTGCACATTGAAACAGAATCTCCCGTCAACTTTGGGAGGTCCAGGCCCTCACACATTGTCATCAGAATTACACTCTCTTATGTCTGCAACTCTCTAAAATACAGCTGCAGGATGAGAATGGGGGAAAGAAAGATCACAGCTCTAGGCAAATGTATACAAATTAGGAACAAATGATCTAAGCACTGATTTTTACATAAATTCATCTACTAGGAGAACTAGATTCCATTCTTTTATAGTGAAATGTTATTTTCTCCAATCTGTTTCCAACACTGATCTCAAAAATAAAATCCCCTAGGCCAGCATATTCTCAAAGAAGAGGAAGACTTTTATTTTCATAGTTTTTAACATTTAAGTAGCCATTCATCTTTGGGAAAGCACTAAGAGAACACCTTTTCCATCTCATGGATGGCTTTTCATCCAGGCCCTGCCTTTGGCAGCTTTGAGTCAGCCCATCCGGATCAAAAACACACAGGTCCACCAATTCAGTTTAAGACCATTGAGAATTTGGTCACTATGAAATTCTTAAAGTGTAAAATACTCACTTCCTTTTTAACTTTATGTTCTGCAGCCTGTATCCGTTGTTCCATCTCCTCCTCCAGCTCACTGAGCTGAACTGCTGCTTTATCCTGAGCTCTAAAATTCAAAAGTAAATAGTTCTTTAGGAATTCCCCTCTGGCTTGACCAAAAGTTTGTGCAAAACGCATCTGCTTACCTCAGCTGGAATGACAGACAGACATGGAAACAGTTTTAACATCACCCTGATCTTGAAACTGGTATGGTTGGGAATGAAAATCACAAATTAATTTGAAGATACACACAAAACAGATTTTAAATATCAGCTGACGGCTGATGATTTGTATAAAATACATCACATCAGCATTTTGAAAATTAAGTTACAGAGGTAAAAGGCCCCTCTGATTATCCTGTGAAGAGACTTCAAAAGGATAACTACAGCAATTGGCATCACCCACAAGTACAGAATTTCTGTCCTGAGCTATCTGGGTTTGGTAATAACATGTGAGATTTCAATCATCAAGTAGTTACATCTGGTAAATACACCCCCTAAAGCTGAAGAAGCATAAACACAATTTCTGAAATTAAATTATAATGGGCGTGTATGGTAAAATGCAAAGTTACAGCCAAGGAAGAAGAGTCAATATGTTCTAAGACGTTAAATATAAGGATAGAGCCTGCAAAAATTTGATCCAGGGCTTATCCAAAATATGAACAGGGAATCATCTGCAGGCTGCTATATGTGTTTATGTACATGTATGTGCACATAAACTAATCTTTGAACTCAGTTTGTGGAAATACTCTGCTTGACATATTTTGGCGTTAACTCCCAGTAGTTTAACCCTACAGTATGATAAAAGAAAAATGTAACTGCATAATCAAACTAGAAACACAATGTACTATACCTTTTTACCGCGATGGCCAAAGCTTCCATCTCTGCACTTTGTAGTTTGATCTCTCGGATGAAGTTCTTAATGACATGTTCATAAGGCTGGATTAACCTTGGTTCCAGTATGTGTATGTTCTGATACAAAACACTGACCTGGTCTTGTCTGAAAAAGAGAGATAGCATTTTGATACACTTAGTTGGAACAATGTTCTGTAACAGGTTTGAAAAATGTATTACAAATTAAGATATTCCTCTTTTTGCATATTTTTAAAATTTAGCAAGTTAGATACAAACTTTGAACAATTGAAGCTGTCACCTAAACTATATGCCAGAACATGAAAAGCAGCTATGCAAGAACTTAAAAATTACAAGAAAGCCTAAACTCTGATTGTTAGCAACTCTGTAGTTAAAGGAAAGCTTAAACTCTGATTTAAACATCCTCCTCATTAGACAGGTGATGTTTTCTGTCTTCTGCGGAAGTGGTGCTATGTAATACCTTCCCCACATGTATGATATCAACAATTGGTGCATATTCTCTACATTTTTCCCCATTTGAAGCAATTCCAGAGTTGTTCAAGCAATTATTAAATTTGTTTCATGTTGAAATGCTGACATTCATTTCAATATACAGAAACAAACCAGCAGAACAAAGAACTATAGATCTATTGATGTCAGGGGCATTTCTATGTACATATATGTTTCTGTCTTGCAAAGGGTTTTCTTTACAAAGGCCAGTCATTTAACTGTATTCATTACTTCCAGAAGTTATGTTCGACTTAATGTAGTGTCCTGAATATCTTTCAATGTATGCAGACTTATGTGATCATTAGATGCTACAAAGTATTTCTAAATACTGTATTATTAAAGAACTCCCCAAAAGTATGTTTACTCAATATTTCACATTTAAAGAACTGTTAAGGACATTTTTCCTAGCAACAACTTTGCACTAAAACAGCACTGACATTATAAGCATCATCAGAAATATTGAAACTAACAAACAAAAAGAGTAGACTTAAAATCTTCCCTCCTTCTTTCAGTCTGTACTACTACAGCATACAGACAAATGTGAGATTTGTGCACTAAAGGCTTTACTGCACAACAGTGTTTTGGAACGACTCTAATGGTAGTGTGTATCACAAACTCTTGAGGTTTAGGTTCATAGATGTCAACTAAAATCTATGTATACAGTGGATTTGTAGCATTTAGGCAATCATCTCCACTGATTTATTGTTTGTCCACTGACTACACACAGATGGACAAACAAGTTCAGTGTCTCAACATGTTACCATTTACAGAATTCCTACCATATGTCCATTAACAATGCATGGGCTTGAAGCTGAAACCTGTCTGTAGTTCAGACACAACAAAATACAGCCCGTCCACATAGTCTTTCTGATTGGAATTCTGTTTATTTTTGATAGTTGGACTGAGAGCTAGTAATATATGCTGCATTTCCTAAGTGTCTAGTACTTCAGCAGTTGTCCTTCAGAGCTGTAAACTGCTCAGCAAAGGAGCTAATAAACAATTCCAGAATAATTACAAATTTTATACAGAAGCAGACACTATGCATATCCAGAATTAGCTGCTGAACAATGTCACTTCTTCAAACAGTATGAATATACACACAGTCCTTTAAACAAGTTGCCTATAAAAGAGGCAAGATGGACAGAGTTAATCAATTTTCCAAGGCAGATAAATTCAGCACAATCTAGGTAAATATATATGATTTTTAGAAATACAAAATACAAACATGAAATCTGTGCTCTGCTATTTTCTTTTTTTCTTTACATTTCCTTTAAATTTCACCAACAACATGCCTACTAATAACCTTGTTTCCTAGAAAGCAAGCAAACAGTAGGAAAAGTAATTGTTACTTGACACTAACAAAAAATATTTCTTATGTGAGCATTTTCCTGATGCTCTTCGAAATCACAGGTCAGTGAATTAGGGTTGGGTCTTTAAGGACCTACATAACTTTTTTCTCAAGATTATAGTGTTATGTTGGTACTCCCATCTTTCTCGTGCAGGATTAATCAGCCTTTAAATCAAATGAAGCTGCATCAAAAAAAAACTACACTGTACCTCAAACTGTACTACAAATCCTGTGTTCAAAAATAGCACATGCATAATGTCAGTATCAGAGGCCTCCTACCATAGAGATTATTAATGGAGTAGCAAAACTGCAGGTAAAGTGTCTTATGCTGATGGGAGTAGAGAATCAAACAATTAGTCTAGCTTTTGATTACTGTGTTTTGTGCCAGGAGCAGAAGACATTTGTAGTGGAACACTGTAAGATATTTCTGCAACTTTTATTCTGTTTACAGGAAGGGAATATTGTAATGTATCTCTACAACTTCTATTCCCTTTACAGGTGACATGGTCACTCCCTCTTGCAGCTTCTTCTCAAAGTGTATGCAAAGGCACGTACCAGAACTGAAGACAGAAATCAGATTCTCCCTGCTGCTGAGCCTCTGCCATACAGCTAGGTCTGCTTTGAGATGCTGTAGTCAGAAGCACAAAATAGTTAGTGTACTGTGAGAGTTTATTCTCCCTCTGTGATACAAAAATCTCTTTGTATTTATTATTCCTCCTTAGACCAGTGACCAGCTATCATCCAGATGAATTCAAAATTTCTTGGTAAATCAGTTTTACAAATCAGTACTTAGGCTTAAGAAGCAAAACAACACCCATACAACCACAACCTTGCAGAATACTGGAAAGGATCTGGAGGGCTTTTCTAGATTAAAATTGGCCACTGAGGTTCTCAGTGGCACTTACCAAAGTACTTCTATGTCAACTTTATGGGAAGTCTAATTAAAAACATGACTCAACAACTACTGCAACAGCAACAACAACAAAACACACTGCTTACTCACACATTAAGCAAGAAGCACTCACAAACTGGGAAGACTGCTATTGATTTTAATTACTTTAAGTATCCGTGATGAATTAGCAAGCACACTGCGATATTTTATAGATATGCAGGAGCTTAGAAGGATGCAGCTATAGACACTCTATATCAACATGGAAGTAAGTATATTATGATTATGAGAGGAATTGTTCTACATTGTGTCCTTCCATATCTCAGTCATTCCTCTGTTCTTATATGCTTTGAAAAGTATCAGTGACACCACTGCAGCACAACAGATTAGTTGCAATGAATACTGACCAATTTCTTTACCTGTCTTCAGTTCCCTTTCAATACATGCTATTTCTTTCCGCAAATTCATGTTATTCAAAATTACTTCTCAAGAAAGATTTCACAGATGGATTTCACCAAGCTGACTTATGAGCCCTGAAGTCCATCCTTATACTGGACAAAAAGGCAACTAGAAGGCTCTTTCTTCAGTTTTAGCAAAACTCAACAGAAATGCTCAGGTTTGCCCCTGAAAACTGGTCTTCCTTGAAAACCTGAAATCACTGGAAAATGGATTTAGCTCCACCCCTTTAAGTTCCACAGTAACACAGCTGTAGACCTTCACAAATACTAATGCACAGAAAGCATTTTTTGATACACAATACAAAAGAAATTGTCCCTTTGGAACATCTGGCTCTGTGGTTAAGCTACCTACCATACCAGCCTTTCCATTGCTTCTACAAAGTACAGACACAAAACACTAGTACCCAAAAAGGTATAGTATTCTGGAAAATACTGCTCTGGCTTTACCTTACCTCATCTTAAAGGCTTTATAAAGTAAGCTGTCTGTAAAATTTGCATTTACTAAGTGTAATAAGATATTATTTGCACAACTTCACAGAAGCGTTAACATAAGCAAAGTTACTGTACTTACATGGTTTCAGAGAATTCCTGAGACAATTACAGAACTATAATAATCCTGCCCCGATGATAACACAATATGTAGTATGATAGAACTAAAATACCACGGTAGAATACAGGAAAAGCAGAAGTGAGGAGAAAGAAAGAAAAAAAAAAAACAACAAAAAAACCACGCCTGCCATTGGTATTAGAGATATCAGATATTTAGATACTATTAAATGGCATACTTTCATTTAACCCACAAAGCTACGCTAATTCATATAAATTCATAGTATTATTCTGGTTCCCTGAATGTACAGTGACCATTTGATCCACTCTGAATGCAGTTCAGAGGGAGCTGTAGAATTTATCAAAGAACAACCAGCTCTGCAGTTGCTCAGTATTTCACATGTTCCTATGCAGTTGCCAGAGAGTATGCTGTTACATGGGGACCCTTAGTCTGACCCCAAGGGTGACATTTTGAGTATAGTTTTCCATCAAAGATGTACCAAAGTACAGTAAGCTAGCAGAAAACTGAAGGATATCAAAGATGTTATTATACCACTTCCACCTTCCCTCATTCACATGGTAAAGATTCAGTGTTTCTTCTTTTGCTACCTTGTGTATGCTTACCTGGGCCTGCTTTACAAAGGTGGAGACTGACAAGGTGATCACCACTTTTATTGCACAGAGCACTCTGCACTCTGGGGAGGACAAAGCAGCAAAACAAAGTAAAAGCTCCCTTAGGCAGGCACTGCCCATGGGCTGTCAGGCATAGCTGGGCGAGGGTTGTCTCAAGAGGAAAGAAAATTAGATCAAAATGTTTCCCAGTAGGACTGTCTTTGTAGGTCCTTCTGTACACATCCATATCTTTGTCAACACCATTCCTTGCCAATCATTCACCTCTGTCTTCACTTCTTTCTTAATCCATGTTCTTACCTGCAGACTTAAGGTCCCCGAGCACTTTCTCTTTGTTTTCTTGACACTGACAACTTTCAAGCACTGGAAAAAGATAGTTTCTATTTTTTTTATGTGCAGATAAAAGCAAAGGTAATCACTACTACATTTAAACTTGTTTTCATACTGAAATATGCTCCCATTCCTAAGTTTTAGAACACTATTTCAATGGTCTCTTCCCGGAGTAGGTGAGATTTTAGAATTATTCTCATCAGTTGTAGCAGCATTTTCTGGTACAGGCTTGAAGTATAAGGTTGTCTGAGTCACGAAGGTCTGAGCTAGGTGGTTGGAGGAAGAGAAAGATCAAGCATTATGCATCTGATGATTATCCTCACACTGTGTGTAAGCCTCTGTGTGACACCAAGAGATAAAGAAATACCTTTTTCTGAAAAGCAGATGCCTTGGATATGTCATCATTTCAGCCAACAGAAAAGATCAACCAAATCCATTTCAAACTAGAAAGGACCTACTTTCATTACAGCTGAGTGCCTAACACTTTCCCCTACATTAAGCACCCTGAGGAAAAAGAGATTATACGACACATTGACATGGTGTAAAGTTCAAGGTTATTTCTCAACCTGAAGCACTATGGGGGTTTTTTAATACTACTTTTTCTTGTTCTGTATCTGCCCCTTAAGGAACAGGCACCATTAAAGGAAGGTAAAAAAATCTGCAATCCCCAGATGAGAGAGCCTGGCCAAACACTGATCACAGGAAAGGGATTTTTAATGTTTCTAAGGAATAAAAACTGTTCCCTTCCTAAAGACAGAGGTGTGGTTTGGAGGCAGTGGAGCAGGAGTGGAAAAGACTGTGGGACAGGGAGGGAAAAACAGAATCTGTGGAAAAGGAGAACACTCCAAAGGATAATGTTATGACAAATGACTGTATGACATGAAAATACTAGGAAAACAAATGCTACAGCTATTTGACACAGATGCTGTGCCAATTAATGCAAAAACAGAAGAGCAGTAAAACCGAAGGTATCTCAAAAAGTCTTCTACAGAAAGGCATCCATCACACTTCCTGCAAAGCACATTTGTCAAACCCCTATCATAAGACGTATTAAAAGATAAGACATCATTCTGACAGCAGAAATCCCCTCTCCAGCACTGTGACAACAGGGGACCCAGCATTTGTTTTTCTTCAGGATTTGCCTTTTATCCTCTCTCTAGGAAACACAGTTTGACTTCCAGAGAAATCTCTCCAGTTCTGATATCAACGTTCATCATCTCTTGGAAGTCAAAACAAATTGCTGACAAGAACTGATGCTGTGCTCTATATTTACTTCAGCAAAAATCCATCCTGGCTCATGATGGCAAAAGCAAGTCAAGCTTTGGACATTTTTTTTTATGCAGCAGAGCCCCTCTTCTTTGCTGTAGCACAGCACTATATCCCAAGAGCATCGCCTGTCTTTTCAGTTTAAATAGTTCATGATAAAACTAGCACTATTTTCTCATTTTATTCATTTTATCACTTCCCTCAGATCCGCATTTTCTATACAGCTCCAGATGACAGGATCATGAGAGAACCATTACCATAATCATATTACGACACCTCAGAATTGTACAATGCATAAAATCTCAGTCTGGCAGTGCTGAAATCCAAATACAATCAACAGTCAGCTTGACCCAAAGTACATGGCACACAAGAGAGATCCCAAGGCTAAAATACAAAGCAATGAAGTATGAGGACTCTCAGAAGCAGAAGAATTTAGCTTGAAATAGGGATACAAACTTTCTTGTCCATATTCATCCACCCATTCATGCTCAAATGAATTTAGTTCATTTTCCAATCAGATAATCCTATTTGCCAAATATTACAGAAAAATTGCCTACACAAGAATACATACAGTACACAGAGTGCCAACTTTGGTCTTTCTAATTGAAGGTCTTTGACATTAAAATTTCAAAATCCATTTTCAGGGAAGTTTTTTGCCTGTAATTTACAGACACAACTGTCATAGCATTCATAAGTACAGGTTGGTTTTTTTTCAAGTGTCAGTGGATGTTGGATCACCCTTTGTCCAAGCTGTCAAATGGAGAAACATTGCCATTAGGAGATTTTCCCATATGTTTAAAGGAACACATGCCTATTAGGAGTGTAGAGGGAACCTTTCAATCTTACCACTGAAATCCAAACAGATTTAAGGTTGGCCACATAGTAAAAAGGAATTCAAAACCCAGTAACACAGTCAAGGGCTAAACTCTTCCAGTGTGAGCAGTAGACTGGAGCACTCCCTGTCAGGACCACCAAATAGGTAAATTTCTTAACTCCTGTACCACTGGCTCACATAAGTATACTCCAGTTGACAATTCACTACATATAAACCAAAGGCACTGCTATCTTTTTTGTTTAATTAGTCAGTACACCTGACAACATATAACATAGAAGGGTACCTACATTTTAAATTAAATTAATTAAAAAAAAAAAAAACCACCATCCCTCTACACAATTCCACTACAATCTCTTTTCACACATTGTATTAGATCGTAAGCCTGGAAAAAATTCCAGCTCCTCTTGTACTAGAGACACAACTGCCCACTGTAAAGACTAAGGCAAACAATATTTTGACTCACAGTGACCACCTTACCAAAAAGTCTAACTGAATTTAGTCCCAAAAATCTGTTCAGATGGCAAGAGGAGGAGCAAGGTTGAAAAGAAACTCTTTGATGTTACTCTTCTTGTTTAACTGCAACCGATACAACCATGACTCCAATAATGACTGGATATTTTAAAGCATAAACTGACATAACTGTGCAACTGATAGATCAAACTACAAAGAGGCAGGATCCTTCACGTAATAAAACTTTTTTTTTTAAATTACCTAAATTGAAAATATTAGTATACAGTTATTTGAGGACCTGGAACAAGGCAGTACCTGGCAGTAAACAAGATTGCATCTCATGTGTGCTACTATACTGAGGACTGGATTAGGATATTGATCTGCTACTGGGTTTCACACCTCATTATGAAGGCTTCTATATGCCTTACAAGAGCTCAGCTGCTGAAACAGATGCCAAACTATGTGTACTGGTATCAGTGAAATATTTCCCCTTGATTTCCATGGGTACTCAATCAAGCTCAGGAATGATGGGGACCATGGGTGTTTACTGCATAATCTTCTCCTGGTTTTGTCTCACAACTTTGATCTGCTATGCCTTGTTTCCCTCTATATAAACCACAATAGTATCAAAGTACACATGCCAGTGTTTTGCTAGATTGAGGCCAGAAGGCACAGCATCTTGAGGGACTGAACCCCAAAATGATTAAGATAAAAAATACACAGGATCAAAATAAAAAAAATATGGACAACTAACTCCAGTCAACTGAATTTCAGGAGTTTCTTCTTTGTACTTACTTTTCTCATAGTATTCAAAGTCAATGTTACAGCAAACATATGAGTAATAAACCACAGTGGAAGGACACTGTGACATTCAGGATGTCTAGTGCTTGTCTCGAACAATCCAAGAGATAAGTGATGCACTTAGGCACTCAGGATATCTGTTGTCTGTCTTGAGACATCTAAGAGTTAAACATGATTTGTGGACGGACTAAAGAGATGCTCAGCAATCCACCAAACCGTTTTACTCCCACCCTGACCTGAGAACTGGGGAGTTTAGTGTGGGACATGCTGACATTGGAAACAAAGGAGTTCTACAGCTGACGCTGGGAGCAGAATGTCCAATGATAACCAGGCCTTGAAAACCACTGACTTAGCAGGAAAAGATAAAGAGTGCCAGTCTCAAGCCACCCCCTAGGACCGAACCTCCCCTGCAGTAAATTAATCCTAGGGCACCAGTTGTCTCAACCTCCCTCCTCTTTTGCAACTACCTGCAGGACATAGCCCTGGCACTGTATCTCCCCCTCTCCTTTCTCGGAGGAGCATGGAGAAGATAGGAGGAGTTTCTGACCTGTAGAGGGAGGAAAGCGGGGGTGCAGTGGGCAAGAACTGTATAAAAATCTGGGACACTATGAGGAAGAGGAAGAAGAAGCATTTTCACACCAACGACATCGCTGGACCATGGTGGTAACTATCCTATTGCTTGCTGTCCTCTGCATTTCTGCTTTCTCCTTTCTTTTCTCTGTTTTCTTCCCTGTCCTATCCGCTCTAGGGACTTTGTTGTGTTACTCTAATAAAAGTTTTTCTGTGCACGTGACATCTGACCTCATTTGCATCTTAATTTCACCATTTGGGATCACCTTTAAACCTTGCCACAGGTCCTGC
>JANHGN010001555.1:0-26449 GCA_024605025.1 Megaceryle maxima | reverse complement strand
GCAGTTGAATTTGAGAAGAAATTCCAATCCTGGAATATAGCAAATCAAACTTTATATATATATAGTGTATATATTGTAAAGGCCTTTTCCACACAGTATTTTTAAGCACTTCACAGATCTAAAGGTTGCATGAAATTTAGCAGAGATTTCCATCACAAGCAGTGCTTGATTTTCAAACTCACCATTTCAGACACTGTTACAAAGACTCCAAGCTTTTCCTAGAGGGTTGAAACTGAATATTATGGGCTAACATGTTCTGCAGAACCAGAGGCAGCACTGGAGCTCAGGGTGATGACCAGTGAGAAACATTTTGACTACTGACTTTTGGTTCTTCCCAGCCCTAGTTGAGGCCACTGGCGTAAGCAAGAGAAAAACATACTTACAACACAAAACTGCAGCTACTTTGGTAAATTGGCCAGCCTGCTCTTCTAGTCATTTAAAAAATTCCTGGCTTTCTACTTTATTAAAAATATTAATCTGAAAGACCTACTTTTACAACAGTAATATCAATATTGTATATTCTCCCTTTTACTGTAAAGATACTGGGCTGATTTATACATTGTTTAAAAAAGGTACTGAACCCATCACATTATGTAATATAAAATACCACCTTTGTCTCCAAGGGAACATCACATTTTAATACAAAACCAGAAAACTACAGAAATAGTCTGAAAATTAAATCTCCAACAAAACCCACAGTGGACAAAGCATTAAGATAAAGGAAATTCTCACATTCCTTAAAAATGAGGTTGCTTCGCCACACAGCATTCCCAGAAGGACTTTAGAAAATTATTTTATTTCTCTGACATATTTGGCACAGAGTGACAATATATGTTTAGCACTGTCCTAAAATGTCACAAATCGTCTATTTTAAGTGGCTGAATAAAGAGCCATTAAAAATGTGGCTGCATAGCAATGCTGATCATCAGCAGCTCTCAGCTCAGCAATCCATCTCTGCCAGCAAAAGTTTTTGTTCTGCTGCCTTTTCATTCCGTTATTATCCACTTGTAGAGTGACCCACTTATCAGTAATAATGTCAGGTTCTTGATTATTTATTTATTTATTAAGAAGCGAAAGCCTAACAGCATTGTCACAGAAGTGGGTGCATATCTAAAACACTCTTTGCGTATTTACGGGGCATTTTATGATTTGGCAGCAAGTTAAGGAGTGGCACTCACACAACCAGCTAGACAGGAGCCAACTGTACGTGCTAGAGACCTGCTGTTATATGGCCAGGATTTAAGGAGGCTTTGAAAGTGTACGATTAATCACGCGCTGAGAGGAGATGACGACCATGGGTTTTTCCTGAGGAATCCTCTGCTAACATCACTGGAAAGTTGCAGGCACCAGCTTAAGCTTTTTACTGTGAGAATATACACACTTTAGTCCCATATCGTTTTGTCTTCTTGTCTGCTTCAATATATACTCCAAACATACTAACACAAAGTATAACGGTGTAACAAATGCCAAAAAACATACCCATGGAATTACCCTTGTAACAGCCTCTCTGAGATGTTGCATAACAACTCAGAGCAGCATTTTTGGAGTGTTTGCTTTTCATTTTTTCTTTTCCCTTTTTGTTTTGTTTTTTTAGTTTTTTGGGTTTGTGTGTGTGTGTGTTTTGTTTTGCAGTTTTTGGTGGTTTTGTTTGGTTGCTTTTGTTTGGTTGTTTTTTTTAATCAAGTAGTCTAAACTAACAGTCATCCAACAAAATAATCATCCTGCTTCCATTCTGTCTAATCTACACAACACTAAATTTGGGCTGTGACACACTTGAATATGCATTTATGCTCAAGAAGGTGTTTGAGCCCCTCCATGGTCAAATACACTTCTCATCTCAAGCTGGAAAGGACCCATAAGGACCACTGAGTCCCAACTCCCTGCTCCTTCCAGGATACCTAAAACTAAACCATGTGACTAACAGCATCATCCAGATGCACCTTTCAAAATAGCAAAAAGTGAAAAAAAAAAATAACCTACTGTAGACAAAACCCAAACCAAACCATGAATGAGTAAATTGCTTGCAGTTGCTTACTCTGCATAAAAATTCATGCCGGAGTATCCCAGTTTCTCCAACAGGCAGAACAGGCAATGCTCTGCAAGTTTTCCAAATGTTTGGGAATCCTGAGAAGCCACATCTTATCAATCTATACCCTCTACAATGAGGCATGAAAGCTCCCCAGCGCTTGTTGCTACAGACTAATATAAGCCTTCCACACACATAAATGTTAATAACTCAATGCTGTTATTTCTGAATTAGGGCCAAATTCCTAGCTTTAAGTAGAAAAGAGTAGCAAGTGTTAGAGGTTAATTGTGGCTTCCTAAATCATATAATGTGGAAAAAAACACAGAAACCTGCATCTCCTACCTGCATTGTCTTCTGACATTTTGAACTGAGAACCATTAAATATATTCAGCTTTGGTCTAGGATACCCACTTGGTTTTCACTACTCCATACTTTTTCCATCAGCACAATGACTAAGTGATCCCACCTCCCCCAGACTGCCCAACTTAATCCCGTCCATCAGGACTGATGCCACATGTCACATACTCTGGGTGATACCACACACAGCCTCATCTGAGTTCAGGATTACTGGTGGATTGTGTGTACCACTGGGCACGTGGCTAGTGGCAAATGGTTTGGTCCTCTGCTTTTCACATAGCACCGATTTTGGTGTTTACTGCATCAGACACACCCTCATAGCACCTTTTAAACATGTAAAAGGCTCCTCTAATAAAGGAGGAAGGACATTTTTCTTCATATCTATTTGGAAAAGTTCAAGATTAATGGGCTTAAACAGAAGCAGATAAGATTTAACTAGGATATTGTGATTTTTGCCTTCTCCTGAGGAGAGCTAATCAGTGGAACAGATTATTTAAGGATCCCCATGGGGAGAGGTTTTTAAGAACAGGTTAGACCAACATCTGCCAGGCAGGCAGTTTAGAAAAAACTCTCTACTGTAGGAAAGAGGGCAAAAGCTCACTTCTGGATTTTCAGTACCTTGCATATTGCCAGTGGTTTAGCCAAAAACTAGGGGAGCCCAAGTGACCTCTGCTGTAGAGAACAAAGTCAATTGCAGAAATGGGATTATAAACTCAGGAATTTGGAACTATGGTCCTCCTAATCCTTCACAGAAGGCCCATTATATATAATTCTATACACACTCATGTATATATATATATATATATATATAAAAGCATTCATATTCTCCTGGCCTATGAGCAGGCAGCAACACCCAGGCATGGAGAAACACTGATGTGCCTGCACAGCTCCCAGACTACAATTACTTTGCATCCCATCCTCTTTTAAACATAGCAGAGCAAACTTTTCACTTCAAACTATGGGCATTTATCCCATAAAATGTTTCCCTGAGGGTAACCTGTGTGGTCTTCTCCAGCTCACCAGGGAAGGTGGCAGCTGAAGGATGTACCAATGCCTCGTGCTCTTCCTGGAGCAGGGCAGGGACACATCCATTCAACACACCCTTGGCAGGAGAAAGAAGCTTCTACCTAATTCTTAGGGAGCAGAGGAGTTTCCCTCCTGGCCGTGCCGGTGGTTTCTCCTCCATCTACAAATGAATACTACATGATATTTTATACATTGTATTTTTATACACATTTTATCTCTCTTTCTTCTTAAGTTTTATTTAATAGCAAACAGCTTGTCTCCTTAACAGCAAAGAGCAAAGTGACAGAAAACAAATTAGTTTCTAAATTTAAAACTGTGTTACGTTGCCAAGGCAACTGAAGATCTACAATTACATAAAGCAAATAATACCTACTTGGAAGAACAGAACCAAAACCAATTCTGGAAAGAGTTGGTATTAGAATATAATTACACTAAAATAATAAGCTAACAATTTTGAAACATGTTACAAAAACAGGGCTATCACTGGTCACGTTTGGGAAAGTCAAACACTCCCAGGTTATACTCAGGAAATGGCTTCCAGGAGACAAGCAGTGAAATCTGTGTTCACCTCCCTACAGAAGGTTTGTGCATAATCCTAACACAGACACAGCAGTCAAAATTAATTTTCTGATGCAAACAAATCACGTCTTGGAGTCCAAATGCTACAAGTGAATTGTTAACCATCAAAATCTGTACAAGGAAAACCAAGCCTGGACTGTGGCTTTCTTCCCTTCATGACACAAAAATCACTGTCTAAGGGGCTTCAACCCCACACCTATTTAAGAAAACAAAAATCCTTTTGTATCCCTCCCCCTCCATCAATACCGGGGTAATTCCCAACTATGGGTCTCCAGCAGTCGCTGAAGCAGAGACTATTCACCATACACACACACACACAAATAAATATAAAAATCCAGTCTCTCCATTTTCAACATTTCTTTCCTCAAGGACAACTCAACATCTGCAAATCCTTAATTCTCCTTCCCTGAATCAGCATAGGGACTATTCCATAGACCTGATAAATAGCCTAAACCTTCCGAAGATCTACTGTGCAGGTGTTGCTGCAGCAGGTTAGATATCTCTGCTTCCCATCCCACTATTAATACTGTTTCCCAAAGGACAATTTAATGAGTCTCCAAAAGCTTTAAAGTCCTCTCCTTCTGTAACTTGCTCTTGCTGAGACAGATAAGTACAGACAGGACTCAAAGAGTAGTTTTCAGCTGCAGGATGTATGGGACTGGCAAGCCAGTAACAGATTTCTAATTGGATTTGTCTCTTGCTATTTTAATTTGGGGTGCTTGGCTATCCGAGCGTGTTAGAGTAAGTTTGAGAGCCCCTGGAGCAGCAGGAGTACAGTCACTAAAACCACATATAGACACAGCAAGTTGCCTTTCATATTTACTCCCATGTGTGAATGGCCACGCTTGTCAAGTGAAGACAGGGAAGCACTTCTCTCCAGATGTGTCCGAAGAAATGTTTGGTATTTCTTTGTAATGTGTCATAATCCCACAGTGTGACTGACTATCCTGATGGTGTTTCAGAAAACCATCTGCCTCTTGTCTTTTTGTTTTGGAGGTCTAGCCACAAGATATGTAGCGTTCCTCACTAAAACAGACATTGCACTCAAGATGAACCTTCCCTCTTCCAGCTCCCTTTCCTGTGTGTCCAATAAAATTAAAAGTTTACATGAAAAATTTACAGCAAATCATCTGCTGAAAAAAGTTACAGAAAATATATCTGCACTGCAGGCACTAACCAAACATTAATTCAAAATTCAGCCCCTCCAAAGGTTGCTCCATGTCAACATACCTGGTTTCTGTGAGAGGCAGACACTGCTCCGAATGCCTAAGTGACAGGCTTAAAAATGTAGCCGTGCTCCCTCTGTGTACTGGTGTTAAAACCTCTATGGATACCAAGCAAGCTATTCAAGTGCCACAATGGTTGCCTAGACATATCTGTAAACTACTTCTGAAGGGTATGTGAAATGCAGCTGGACACCAGGAAACTCTGAGCTCTCTACTCAGAAGAGGAGAGGGATGGAAGGGCTCCTGGACCATCAAAAACAGCCCTCTCCCTACTGACAGTTGTAACCTTTACTGTAAGCACATGGAGGACATTGAGGGGCTGGAGCATGTCTGGAGGAGGGCAATGAAGCTGGTGAAGCTTATCTAGAGAACAAGTCTCTTGATGAGTGGCTCAGGGACCTAGGTTTGTTGAGCCTGAAGAAAAGAAGGCTCAGGGGAGATGACCTCACACTTTACAACTCCCTGACAGAAGGTTGGAGCCAGGTGGGGTCGGTCTCTTCTCCCAAGAAACAAGAGACAGGACAAGAGGAAACAGTCTTGAATTGCACCAGAGGAGGTTTAGGTTGGACCACAGGAACACTTCCTTCCCTGCAAGAGTTGTCCAGGCCTGGCGAAGAATGCACAGGGCAGTGGTGGAGTCCCCACCTCTGAAGGGATTGAAAAGCTGTGTAGATGTAGTGCTGAGGGACATGATTTAGAGGTGATCTGGCAGTGCTGAGGCGATGGCCGGACTCAATAACCTTAAAAGTCTTTTCCAACCAAAACAATTCTATGACTCTACATATCAGCCCTGTCCTTCATAGAACTAGTTGTTTCTTGCCCATTATTCCCAGTCCTCCTGCAGCTAGAAAACTTCCATTAATATCCAACCTAAATTTATTCAAACCTAGTTTATAACTCCTTGTCCAGATGGGAAAAAAAAAATAAAAAAAAGATTAAACAGTTTCCTTTTTCTTTTCTTTATCCCCCAAAGTATTTGTACAGAGCAATCATATCCCCTCTCAGTCCTCGTTTTGCTCAACTTAACAATCAGAGCTGCTTCAGACCCCGGTGGGACCGGTTGTCCCCTCCCCAGTCAGCAAGGCAGTCTTTTCAGACATCTGTTCCAGCCCCAGATGGGCTTTCTCCGAGCACAGGGAACCACAACCCCAGAAAGATTTCAGCCAAGAACTCGACAGCACCTTTCACAACATGCTGCATCACATTCACAGGCCAAAGGCATCCTGTGATCAACTAAACACCCCAAAGGTCTTTCTCTTCTTGTTGGTGCTGAATGTTATTCATCTCATTAGACTTCAGGACACAACCCTGAATTTGCACTACTCAGTTTTGTCCTAATTCTATTATTCTAGCCTTTGAGGTCATCTAACTCTGCTTAATTAATCCAATCCTCCTCAGTGTTGACACTGTCTCCCAGTTTTATGTCATCAGCAAATTTCATTAGCACTTTTTGACTTTTGTGCCAAAATCATTACTGAAAATATTAAATAATATTGGTCCAAAACCAGTCACTGAGGAACTCAACTGACAGTCACCCTCCAGCCTGAGACTCACTCTGTCAACACAGCCTTTTGTCCTCACATATTTGGTCTGCTTCTTGGGCCCTTTACAGTTTTCCTTTTAAAGCAAATTATCCTGTCTAAATAATAATTGGCTTCCTGGAAACCCTGCTCCTTTAAGTTCATCTTTAGAGACTACATTAACTTAGTCTATTTACGCAGGCAGGGAGGGGATGCAGTGCCCAGATTTGTAGGTAACAATGGCTGGGGCATTTTGCACACACATGGCACAGCAGCCAACGCTGCCACAATATCTTTTGTGTGAGCAAGGACCATGGTCTGAGCCCAGTAGCCTGATCCACAGCATCTAGAGGGCTAAGATCGCTGAGGGGACTACCTACACCTAAATTTCCTGTGTGGCTTAGCACCAAAGGTGGTCTACTACCTCCCTACTCTTTGACGATCACAAAATGGTTTGGGTTGTAAGGGACCTTAAAGATCATCAAGTTCCAAGCCCCCTGCAGGGCAACTCCCACTAGAGCAGGTTGCTCAGAGCCCCATCCAGCCTGGCCTTGAACACTTCTGGGGATGGGGCATCCACAGCTGCCCTGGGCAACCTGTGCCAGTGTCTCACCATCCTCAGAGTAAAGAAGATAATGGAAAACATTTCTCATCTGGTGTTTTACCAGGAGCAAAAAACCTTCATACAGCTAACAGTTTGCACTACTAAAATATCATGAGTACAAGACATTTTCTAGAAGAGTCCACTGGGCACAACTGCTATTCCTGTAAGGGTATTTTCACTGTTCCTTTTTCAGAAATGGCACCAACTTCAGCGAGGTTACACCAGGGATTAATCTGACCCACTCTCTTTGATATACTCAAAGCAAATCAATCTTTATGGGTCTCAAGCTGTGAATACCTGCTCAAATAATTAAAACACTCAGCAGGAAACCTATTCAAAAGGTCATCTTTTAACAAAGATTAATTCAATTTTACCTCATACCCATAAAATTTGAGACAAAATAACAGAAAGCAATGTATTACCCAATGTGTCTCATATCAGCACTAAAAAAACCCTATTTATTTATACAAGGAGTTAGAAGGAAATTGCACATGTCCCTTAAACTTATGTCTCATGTAAAATGAATGCAGGATCTTATGCTGCCTGTCCCTCCATGGAGGGTAAATAAAAGCACTTTATATTTATTTGTAACTGAATGAATGAAAACTGGTTTTATGCTTCAGCACACTTAAATTCTATACATCCCTGGGTGTAGACATAGGACTATATGGTGCTAATTTAAGCTTGTCTTTTGCAAAGATTTGTGGAGACATACAGCTTCCAAACCAAAGGAAGTTCTTTTTCACACAGCAAATAGTTACATGG
This sequence comes from Megaceryle maxima, assembly GCA_024605025.1. NCBI lineage: Eukaryota > Metazoa > Chordata > Aves > Coraciiformes > Cerylidae > Megaceryle > Megaceryle maxima. The sequence goes on along the minus strand of JANHGN010001555.1, from coordinate 18,346 downwards.
TGGAACAAGGAAAGTGTCCTTCTTGATTTCTCTTTCCCTAAATATTTCCCAGGCAAGCAGAGTGTACCCAATCCCTAATAGACTAATTCAAGCACAGGGTAAAGTTTTCAAAGAATACAACTGGAACAAGAGCAAGCCCTCGATCCAAACCAGGCTGAAGTATCCAAGCCTGGATGATGTTCTTCGGGCATTCAACCACAGTCCAAGGAAATAAAATTTGGTTTGCCGGTCTTATGATCTGTACCTCAATGATCAATTGTCATCCTTCAGAAGTGGGACATCTCAAAATTACATAGCTTGTCCAGATAAACTGATTTATTTCAACTAACCCATTTAATTTATTATGACAGTCTTCATTTGATCCCACAGTAGGCATGTAACTCATGGTTGGAAAAAAAAATAAAAATCAATCTGTACCTAAAAATCAAAAAGTGCATATTTCTGGAAGTAGATTATTTTTAAGACTCTTAGTCCAGGACTTTTATTTAGTCTTTCTTTGCATAGGCAAATCCATGCATTATTTTGGAAAAGTTTGCAAGACTTTACAGTATTTGGATTTCTCTTCAAATATATTTCATCCTTAAGAATTAATAAAAAAATAAATATCCTTCTAGAAGTGAAAGTCTCAAATCTGGTATTTACAATTCTCTCACAAGAAGTTCCACTACACCAGGTAAGCTGGATGTTCCTATATTTATCATAGATAGGAAAGTTATACCCCTGTATCTTCATCCTAAGTGCTTCTAATTAGTACCTCACACTGGCATTTGGTTTCAAAAGATCTGAAGATGTGAAACAAGAATAATTTTTTCCTTTATCAGACCTATCTCATTGAACTCAAACAATGGTGACATTACGGACTCTCAGAGAAATACAGACTTCTCTCTTTTGTGGGAAGAAGACCTCAAGAGATGAGATTTTGATTTCCCACCTGGCTCTCAAAAAGAAACAGAGAGAAGGAAAAACACTCCCCATCTAAATTTAACTCAACTCTTCAGAAAGGCTACTAATTTCATCTAGGAAAGAAAAATGCCCTGAAAATGAAGAGAGACATTAGCAGAAAGTGACCTAGATATTAATATGCTCATCTCCAAGATCAAAACCAAGCTCTTACAAGAGTTCAGGAGTGGCTGAACCAAGACAAGACGCTAGGTTTTTAGCGCAGCATTTCAGTAGCAATCGCTAAACCAATGGGAAATTCACTGAAAAATATTACAGACTACTACAGTCAGGTTCTGAAATATTAGTGTAAAATGCAACAGGACCCTTCAAAATGAATTACTATCGACCCCTAAAAATAAAAGGCCATAAAAAAACCCCACACAGCAGCTTTTGCCAAACACTGAATGACAGTGCTTATGAGCCAAGGTACAAGAGGTCTTCTCATTCTTTTCTCATCAAAGCAATGAAGTGCAAGAACTCATTTACAACTGCTTTAGCAAACACAATTTTAAAATACAGAGCTACTTTTTGTAGGGTCTTGGGACTCAACGTACAATGTAAAGCTTTGGTTTTTTCTGTAAAATTAACACACACAGCACATTATCCACACCAGATTTTTTTTAAAGTAATCCTTTAAATGAAAAACAAACAAACAAACAAACTAAATGCCTTTTTCTCCTAGGAGTGACTTATTCTCTTGAAGATGACATGGGTCATGTATCATCCTTTTCTCAAAGATATTCAGCTCTAAGAGGTAACACTTCAGTTACAACACTTCTCTTGTTCAGCAGGTAACAAGCTGTTGCCTGCAACCGTGCCCTCATAATTACCAAAATAATCTTTGTCCTTAACAGAAGAAAAGATGTATGATGGGAGCAATGCTGCTAGGTCAAGATTAATGAGCAGAGGCAGCGTGCTGAGGTGTTTCCAAAAACTGAATGTTCCCTTCAAGAGTAGATTTCATTGTCTGAGATCCAAACCATTTCTCGCTTGACCTTTAACAAATTTCTGAAACTCACAAGGTCACAGCTCTTGCTGATCATCTCCTAGTCCTGCCTTACTGTAACAAGAGATCTACCACTTGTGAGATGAATGATGGAGATGAAAACTCAGCAGCTCATCTGAGAAGGGTGAATTTTACTCCTTTGATGGATGAGAACTATATTTTTCCCCTCCCTCTTCATTCATCTCTATTGCCATACAAGAACTTCAGGCAGGTAACTAGCCTCAGTATTTCCCAGAACCCTACCTCCTCTCACAGAAGTCCTGTGAGAGGGCAAAGTAATGGGCTCCGCAGTTACTTTGATGTGCTTCCAGAGGAACATCAAGCCCATTGAAAATTTCTGGTCATTGGGTTAGTTTCAAAATTATTTTATATGAATCCTAAGTAATTAAATCAGACAGATATAAAAGAAAGTAACCATGAACTCAGGAAAAGCCTGTTTCAACTCTACCTTGATTTATCAACACCAAATGATGGTCCATGCTGCTTCACAACCCAGCTCAACTCATGAAAGCAGATGTCATCATTCACTACTATAATTAAGGACAGCACAATACTTCTCAGAAACTAATATTGCAGCTGCAGGGAGGACTAAGGAAAAGAATAAACTCTCTTCTTCAGAACCTATTAACACGTAACGTTTCTAATCAGAATTTCAAGATGTCAGGTCAGTGAATATGAAAATAAATATATCTCATTGTGCTAATTGTGGACTTCACGTGTTTTGTAAGTTCAAGAGAGAAACAGGAGCATGGCAGTTATCAAATGGGTACTGCCTATTGTTTCACAATTTTTAGCAATTGTGAATTTATTTTGCATGAAGGGAAACTAAATTCATCTTTGGAGAAAGCTTCCAGAAAAATAAAAGCAGTGACAATTATTGTTGGACTACAAAGGAGAACCAAGAATGAGAGGCTGATCAAACTGATGAGAAAAAGCAGAATGTTCTGGAGGGAAGACAAAAGGGGAAGGATGCGATAAGAGTTTCAAACAGGCAAAAATCACTTCAAAGGAAAATAATTTGTTCTACATCTATCTGTGGGAGACAGAACAACAGTATTCGACTTTACATTTAACTTCACATTTCTAATAATAATAATGATGTATGGGATAATTATGTCTGGGAAGCATGGGGAAACTGTCTGCAGAGTCTAGATGGACACAGGTGTGGGATAACATCGGTAGAACTGAACGTACAAGAAGATCTCTGGTCTGGGACCCCACGATTCTGTGCCACCTTGCAGGCTATTGTGTTATGAGGCACATGATTTGCTTTATGTCGGAGGCAGGGAAACAAAGATGCTGTAGGAGATACTTATGGATGTGCAAAATCTACCCGAAGAGCTTCCCGTTTCTAGTGCGGATGTTCTTTTCTGTTGAAACTTTTGACATGTTGAGTCTAAAATTACAGTGTGAATAAAACCTCAGTCTTGATCAAAACTGAATTCCTACTGAAAAAAAAAAAAAAAAGAAATTAAGCCCTCATTCTGTTTACATTCATGTGACATTTTATATTACTTCTTTAAAACGGTAAAAAGAAGAGGTTTTCTTTTAAGTAGATGAGTTAATGGTTACAGACAAGGTGGCATAGCTGCTTTTATTCTATATAATACATAAAGTACATGTGTTAGTGTAGTATTAGCCGTTAGGCGTTAACTATACTTGACCCCTTTGGTTGTAGTATTCTTGCTACTTGAGGATATGCCACCAACCCTTTCACTCTGGGAAAGGTTGGTTTTTTTTTAAATCACCCTTTTATTTTTCATTGTTTGCTGACATTCTCCACACTTGAACTTAATATCATTAATGAAGTCCCCTCAAAAATGTAAACAAAGCCCATTTGTTTCTAATTCAATGTGTTTGGCACATGTTCCTTTGAATAAATCATACCCTCCTTGGCAGCAGCTTAGGAGCCTAATTATAGACAGACTAGTCATCAAAAATGATACCTTTCCTGTAGCCCCAGGAACAAAACACATGCTCAGAGACAACCTATTTCAGGAGATTTAGTTTTTTGCAACTGCCACCTTTCTTGCTCCTCCCCTGCACTTCTAAACACATGGAGCACTCTGTTCACCTCCACACTCCTAACCTGGATGCACTCTTCAGCCTGGCTTCCACCTGCTCCATACTACCAAGACCAGCCACAGAGCCTGGCGGTACCTCTCCCAAACGTGGCTTCAAAGCCTATTTTTCAGACTTCTCCTCCTCTTTCTCTACCCCTTCCCCTCCTTCCTCTCTGCCCAACATAGCAGCAGCAATTGCACCTCACTTCTACAACCCTTCCCTGGCTTTAATCTCAACCACAACCTGTGCACTCTGTGGCTACCACAAGTATCATCTACATGAGCAGTCAGGTTCCCAAAACCACTCTGTGCTTGTCCATCTTCTGCAGTAGAGCTCATAGTGCTCCCCAACAGCTTCACTACTTGCCAGATCATCAGGTTTGCAAGCAGGGACAGGGTTTCTCTATATGACTAGGTTGTTAATAAAACACCACAAAAAATAATACAAGATAAATGCACTAAAAAAAAAAGCCCTTCTCAATAAAAAGTACATTTCAGCAATATAGCTAAACTGCTGCTCTGTATCTGATAGCTTCCGTACGTGACACTACGAAGTGAATTCTGTTCACCTTCAGTCTGATGTTTCTAGTCTACAAGTGGTATCACAGCAAGCTATCAAGACATTGTGGGTTATTTATAAGGGATGAAGCTGCCAGAGATGCTGAGGGCATAGATGAAAAAGTTTCTCACCCAAAAATGTTCTATAACCAGTGACCAACCTCCAGAGCTTTGAAGATCATGCTTAGGGATATTTTTTTCTGGTTTTAGACTTTTAATATCCCACAGTTTGTGAAAAGTCACCATGCAACCAGTGGCTGACGTGAAAAACTTATGGAAAAAATAAAGCAAACAGCAGTATTTAAACAGAAAAATCTAATTCAGCCATAATCCCTGCTATGCTCATCAACTCCAGTGGAAGTGTTTTCTTCCACTTTGGAGGGACACAGTTTATATAGATCACCTAACATAAAACATGCCCCAGAACTCTACTAAGAAGGGGGATAAGCAGAGGTTTAATCAGAGCCCAAGAGGACTGAGCGCATCCTAACCATTGTTTAAGCAATCTTTGCAGAGCACAACCACACCACTGAAACCTGATGTTCCTTAATTGGACCAGACCCATCTAAGTAAATTTTCCATAATTGCTACAGAAGCCATTGAGACAACATCTGTGCTAGAGCCAGGATGATAAATCAAACTGTACTTGGGGCACATTGTGGGAAATCTCAGGGATACCTTTCTCCTAGTATAGTGTCTATTATCTTCCCAATTACAGCTATATGTATGTAGGAATATAAATAACTATAAAAATGTATTTATAAATCCACTAGAATTATAATCGATGATGTTGCATGTTATAAATATGTAAAGGATCCAAACTCTTTTAAAATAAATGGGTGAAGAAGCCGTGCATCCTTAAAGCAGGATTATCATTTAGATCAAAGTGCTTGTGTTACAGAAGTGTGAAGGTAAGACAACGCTGCTCTGTGCAAGGCCACTTGCTCCCCAACTGTCTCCCCAGATTCAACCATCCCAATCCATCTCAGACTACATTTAAAGTCACATTAAACTCCCATTGTTCAGTGCTCCTTTAACACATTCACATAACATTTAAAGAAACTATCCAAAAGCAGTTTTTGTTGGCTCTATTGGCACAAATCTTCCCAAGACAAGTACTTTGCCCTTCCAGCATCCCTTTGAGGAGGATAAACTCATATTCCTCCTTCCCTTTGAGGTCTTCCCACTAAGGAGCAGCAAGTAAAATAGTAACACTTCCTTCTTTTCTAACTGAGAGCAAGAACACCATCCTCTTCATTTATGGTTGGTTTGTTTTTTGAATAGAAATAAAGGATAAGAAAGTCTTCCCCCCTTCCCTCATTTCATTTTAGCCTTTCCCTTTCAGGCTAACCATCTTCTGCTATCACACAGATCAGAAACCTTGGTAGAGCTGTACTGGTGCCTGCACTTCTGTCCACACAGGCTACGTTGTGGGAAAATCTAAATCAAAGTTAAAACTGCCGATCTCTTTCCCCCAGCACCACCCAACAGTAAGATAACTTATAGACTTTGCTCTCTGATACTGTACTGGTATAAAGTAATAAAATAATGAAGTAAATACACTTTTTTTTTTTAATGGCACTTCATTCGACAAGATCTTAGTTGGAATTTCTCATGAAGAAAGAAATTAATTTTGTAAGTGTGAATGTGAACACTGTGTGTTCTGTCTGTAGTCTGGACAGCCAGCAGGACACACAGCCTTGATAATCCAGAGGCCATAAATTCAGTAGCCCTTACATGGCAAAGGAAGGCAGTTGTTTAACCAGTCATCTAACACCAAGCCATCAAAAACTTTAAAAACCCTATTGCTGAGTATTTATTACTCTTGTCACAGATATAAGAAGCACAAAATAATACCAGTGCGGTTTATTTGAGGAAAGCTTTGATTTTATAGCAGTCATCTTTATTGAGAGCTATACACAAATCGTGCAGCAGTACCACAGTATGTTCAGATAATGAGTCAAGCAAGGACAGTAAAGTTCTTTAGCCTTTGTTTACACTAGGCAGAAAGCTTTTCTATGAACTACATGTGGAAAAGTTGCTATGAAGTCTCGAGAAAGTACAGGTGCTGTGGGTTATGCAAATTCACCTTAAAATGCTAGAGAAGTCAACGTTATGTCACTGTCTTGATGGATAGAAATGTGTTTAGGGCTGACAGGCAATCTGAAAATTACCATTACATCTTATTTTCTCTTCTGAGAGATTTTGTTCTTACCAAATGAAGAGAATCTTGAATATCCTGATCAAACAGCAGAAATTGGCTGCCATCTTCTGACACTTCACAGATAATGTACTGTAATTTTGCCAAAGTAATTGTCCCGATTCTGTTGTAGAAAAGCCCTTTCTTCACAGGAGAATGAAACATTAGTCAGGACATGGGATATGACTGGCAATGGCCTTCAGAAAATTACAGCACAAAATCCTTCAGTACTCACAAAAATCACTTGAAGTTTTCAAAGCAAAGAGACCCACTAAAGAGAAAATAAAACATGTGACATCTCGGCCTATAGAGCGCAAGGAGATGGGATTCATTTTGTGGCACTGTGTTTGCATTAGACTGTTACACTGAAAAAAGCTGGTATGTTTTTCTAGGTCCAATACAGTCCATAATAAACACTGTGCTATCTTGTTTCAAATCATCTTCTATAGTTTTGAAAAGAATTCAAATGCTCTGACCATGAATTTACCCTTGTAGATAAAAGGTCAAAGGAGTCTTGGCACCATGTCACATCTCAAGATAGAGGTGCACAGCACTACAGCCTGCCATGGCAAAACCATGTTTAAAAAAAACCAAAACAGGAGTATAAAAATAAACCAAGGATAAACACTTAAGCCTACAAGTTTTGCTTTGCTTAATTCTGCATTAGAGAAAATTAAGCAGCACACATACTAATAGACTGAGTAACAGCATCCCTCAGGATGGAAGTAAAGAGTCACTTAAACTTTGAGTAGAAAAAAAGATCTGTATTATTATTTGAAAGGCTAATCCTGCAGTTAACAGGACAACAGGCAGATTAGAGGGGCATTTTCTTCCATCATTGACTCCTGTCATCGGTCAAGGCACACAACGCCCGGCACACCTCCAGGTAGCTAGATTATGGGTGTGCAGATGCATATGAGAACTTTATCTGTTAATCATGGGTGAGCCCAAACAGTAGGATGAGCTACAAGAAGCATTTGTCATGCATGGGCCAGATACTGGGTTAGGATTTTATCTTCTTTTATCCTGTTGACTTAAGTTTTTAGGGTGTGTTTTTGAAAGTTACATTACTGTAATAAAAATAAAAAAGTCATTACAGCCACCTATAAGTAGACATGCATTAAAAAGGCAGATTTTTCATTGCAAATATTGCTTCAGCCACAAGGCAGGCAAGAATCCCAATCTGTACCCACAGCTTTCATTTGCCATATTAGCTCAGCTGCAATAGCACACATCAATAAACCTTGTATCTTTCTATCATAGAATGATCTGGGTTGGAAGGCACCTTTAAAGGTCATCTAGTCCACCTTCTGCTTATGTATTATCCCTTTCCCTGCCAACCACAATAGAACAGACTGTTTCACTCACTGTTTTCTTTGCTCATCCACACACTCTGTGGCACATGGACTGAGAAACAGACCTCTTATTCCACATATTAATCCAAGACAAATTAAAATGTATTTTGAAAAGAAAATAGAGGTTGAATGAGAAGGCCTGTTATAATATTGGAGGAATAACTTTTTGTTGTAGCAGGGCAATGTGCAGGGGGTTTTAGCCCCCTCCCCTCAAAAGGTTGTGATTGGAAATGCTAATTTCAAAATTAATCAAGGGTAAGCTTGTATTCTGTCAGGTAATTTATTCTGACAATTTTGATGAAATAAAAAAAGAGGAACAAGGAGAATGAGGAGGTCTGTGCAAAAGTCACACATAGCCCAGTCAGGGATACTGAGCTCTTGGACTCCAACAAAGGAACATTTGGGAGCAACACAGATTTTAAGGAAAAAATAACCTAAGGACAAGAATAGAAAGAAAATTAGCATATAGTGGAAAAAAAATAAAAATAAGCGGCCTAGAATGCATCTTCATACATGCATCTACATAAAGAAAAATATCTTAATATTATATATTTCAGAGAGGTGACTGCTGCACCTCAACCAGCAGCTGCTGCACTCTGTAAACGTTGACTTTGTCTCCACAGTTATTTCTTTAGATTTCTTGGAAAGCACACAAACCAAGCATCTCACCTAGGTGTTGTCCAACAGAAGTTCATCCCCTGGCACCAAGACTACTCTTCTCCTGAAAGTCCAAAGCAGCATACAGATTGCTGCTGTTGAAGCCCAAGGAGAGCGAGGTCTTTCCAATTTTCCAAAAGATGAAGAGTTTTCATGTAGAGAAGGGAGGCAGAGGGAATTATCTTAAGAATTGCATGCAGTTCAATTTGCTTTCTCTGACTGAACTCGTGTGCATGCTTATGGAGGAAATGCATTAATGATCTTGTTTACCAAGCTATTCCAGTTTCCCAAGCTCTGTTGTTTTGTTTCCTGATGTTATAGCTAGAGCCTTGAAATGATGGCATGACAACGTGCCCTGTAAATTCTACCAAGTGGCTCCAAACAGCACAACAATTCCCTGACATAAGGCTTTATTTCATTTGGCTTCGCACAAAGAGTTTGTGGTCACAAGTGGAGCAGGCAGCTTTGTCAACCAGTTTGGGGTCAAGAGGCTGCATCACTGTGTTAAATGCCTTTTTCTAACATATGCTTCTTTCCATCAGAATTCTGCTTTTCTTAATGCACACAACCCCTATCTTACTGCCTTAAAAGTTTCTTGGAGTTCAGTACAACTCTGGTGCTGTCCCAGCAGCATTTCAAACCTATCAGCACTGGTACCCTCTTCCCTTCCCCTATAGCCAACTCCAGCTCCTGCAGTGCCCAGCTACAAATCAAGCAACACAGAAGATAATCTTGATATTAGTTACAGTCTGTTGCTTAAAGAAGTTATTTCATTCCTGCTCCTCATAAGCTCCAATACACACAATGAAAAAACGATACCCATCATACGATAACTAAAAGTACCAAGACCATATATTCACTGTATGCCATATTTATTCACACACTCGAAGTTTGGCAGACTGAATCATCAGGCTATTTTATTGTCTCATGAAAAATATATTTTAAAATACATCTTGAAAACATCTTGCACTGACACGAAGTAGAAAGATCCAACATACTTTAAATAAGTTAAATCCCAGGTCTTACAGAACATTAAGTTGTAAGCACACACACAAATAAAAAAATAAGACAGACACCTTTATGGGGTATTAACCAACTCCAGGGAGGTGTGAAATGAAAAGGCTTACATGACATGAAATGAAGATTTACATAATCAACCCATACAAAGTAGATGAAGTAGAGACAAACAACTCATAAAAGTTAAAACCTAGAGAAGTGGAATATTTTGAGTTAATTAACCCACAAAGTCTGAGAGAAGGACATATAGAAGTTAGTTCACACCAGAGAGTTGTGAAATATTTTTTAAAGCATTTTGAGCTTTTTAGAAGCTGTTACTGTACTCCATGCAAAAACAATAACACCAAACAATTGAACTACTGTTTACAAGAAAATTAACTGGCCCTGGAAAATTGTCTGGGTATGAAGGCCATTATTACTACCTGAATTTAAATAAAAGAAAACTGTAAAAGTTGTGGGTTTTTTTCCCACATCACAAATTTGGCTACAAGATAAAGCAGCCCAAGGTAAAACTGGAGTTAAGCGTCCCTGGAAGCATCTGATGGGAAGAAGACAGAGGACTTTCCTGCTCTGGAAAAATGGTCCAATGCAGCCAACATTAGCTCAAGGTAGACAGAATAGGCTGTGAGGCCAAACACTCAACAAACAGGTGTTATCAGAGTCACAATCATCAATAACCAAAATACTAATAAATTAATGCAAGTAAAAAAATGCATCATTGGTCCTTCCTTTAGAAAACAGATGGGTGTGTTGGAGATACAGGTCATGAATTACACAGACCCTGAAGAAAATCCTTGAGGTTTTCCTTCTTGTCCACACTAGAATATCTCTTTCCCCTGCCACCGTCAACTCATCATCCTAAAAGGTACTTTTTCAACAGGCAGGTGTGTTCCCAAGTATTTCACATGCAGTGGCTTTCTGTAGCAGTTAATTATGCAGTTAATCTCAATCCTTCAAAAGTATTACCACGCAAATAGTTGTTGAGATAACAGGATCCCTTATGTACTCTGAGGATACTCTTTGCAACCTCTGTCACTAGTGCTAGAGTTCTCAGACATTTATTTCCATGGGTCTTCTAGACAACTCTCTGGCCAGTTTCAAGCCTACTTCATCCAGCCAGGAAGCCAAGAGACTTTGAATGAAGAAGCATTCTTCATAAACTTAAGGAATAACATTGTACTTTAGTGCTAATTCATAAAGACAGACAGAAATTTTAAGAATAGCTGAAATTTTTCCAGCTTTCTCAATGCAATTAGTTATCTTCAAGTCCACTGAGAGACAGTATTCACAGAAGTTTTATTGACATCTCTACCATCCACACTTCTGCAGAAGTAGCAGGGTTAACTCCATGTCAAAGCATAACATGCTTCTAAAGTTCAGGAGTTGGATAGTATATCCAAGGTGTACGCAGCTGGACAGCATCATAACTTGACACACAGCAGTAATGAGTCCAAGAAATACTGTATTTTCATTAACCAGGTGACTAAAACCTCTCCCTTTCTACTAGGACATGTAGAAATTACTGTGGCACATAGATGCTGAACAGCTGTAACACACCCAGCGACTTCACCCATAATCTGGTGACACTGCACTGCTTAAAAAAAACCCCAAACAACAAACACCAAACCACCAAGCACTACAAAAAAAGTCAAGACAGCAAAACAAAGAGCAGCTGGTCAAACTCACATCAGAAAGGCTAGGAACCACATCCTCAAATGGCAGCACCCAGCTATCTAGAACACAGTGGACTTTACACCGTGTTATTTACATGTTGCAATTCTTTAGACATGTGTTAAGAATGACAAATTTAACTCAGAGACTGTCAACAACTCCCTCTAAACCCTCCACGAGTAATTGTTGCAAAGAAATAAGAACAAAGAAAACATCAAGAGTATATACTGCAGTGTAAATTTAGATGGTGGTAAGTTACCAAGAGGTTAGTCCTGCAAGTTGGACAAGAAGGAAGGGCTGTTGAGTCCCCCCACGCCCTCTGTTTTTTCTCTTTATATAACCAATTAGATAGAATTATATCAAATACTGAGGGCGAAAGCCTGCTCTGATCATCACTGGAGCTCACCATTGCTTACTCTCCATGCAGAAAGCTCCCCAGCGTCCGTGGGAGCTCCCTGCAGGGAAGCGGGGCAGAATACAGAGCAGAGATCTGCAGTGCAGAGCTGAGTGCTGCAGTGAGGGTAGAGATGGATTTTGCAGCAGTGGAAGACAGAATTATGAAAGCTGAAAGAAACTGCCCAATTTTGGCTGGTTCTGAGGGAGTATGTGTTCCCGGGCTCTTGGTGTAAGTGGGTTCACAACCAGAAACTCAAACTTTAAGATTGGGGGGGGGGAGGAGAAGAAGAAGAAAAAAAAAAAAGCTCACACCAAAAGCAACCTTTAGAAAAAAGTTCAGAAAAAAACCCCAAACAACCAAAACAAACAAACTAACAAATCAGGAACCTTTTCACGCATCCAGCTAAAGAATCATAAAACTTCTGCCTCACCTGGAAGGCGTCTCCAGCCTTTTCTTTGGTTGAGACACTGCTGATGGCCTGAGCCTTGAACTGAAAATCTCAACATACCCATGAATCAGTGACTTGTGGCATCTCCAAACTCAGAACTAGTAGACCCATTTCTGGATACATATAGATACCCTTTAAAACAAAAATAATTTACTAGTACAGGTCTGAGGATTAACAGCTCACCAAAACTGTGCTTTAATTTATTACACAGCTATCCAGGTACTGGCTTATTCCACCTGGATTACTCAATACGTTAACTACATTTACCTGATCTTTTAGGTTAGGTTTGTTGGTTTTTTTTTTGTTTGTTTGTTTTTCCTTTTTGGTTTGTTTTGTTGGCTTGTTTGGTTTGTTCTGGTTTCTTGGGGGGAGGGAGCAGGGGAAGGGTGAGGAGGCTGTTAAGGTGGGCTTTTTTTTTTTTCCCTTTTCCTTTGACTTAGCACATAAAGAGTTCAAGAAAGAAAACTTGGGTGGTTTCTACAGAATCTGCATTAAGATGCCAAGGATACACTGTGTGAACAGGAAGCCCCCTTCTGACAAGCTTGCAGCAATGTGCAAAAATATTGTCTCGATTTGTACTAATACCTTAACATTTGGCTTTTAAGTCAAATACAACATAGACTCCTTTGACCACATAGCAAAGCCAATACCAACGTGTTACCTCAAAGTCTGAGGGCACAAGTTTGTTTCTCACAGCATCAGCCCTGAAGAGCTCTGAAGATGAGATTCAGTTGAGTTTCAAACAAGACTGTGTCCTCCAGAAGGTCAGAAAGCTACAAACTTGGGTAGAAATTTGCACTTGTAACAACTTAATCATGTGAAATGGGTTGGCTTTTTTGGGGGGGGTTTTGTATTTTGGTGTTTGGTTGGGTTTTTAAGTTTTATTTTTATTTAAACAACACACAAATTAAGTATTCATACACTTGAGTGAGGGAGACGCTCCTCTGGAGAGCATCCTACACCCCTCTATAGCATGTTATGAAGTATTCCTCACTCCAGCACTAGCAGGAGCCTGTGAAGCTGAGGTAAGGCTGAGGGGTTTGACACTGCTGAAGAGTAAAGTTTACAAGGATAAAGTTTCTTGCTCTCCTCAACTCTACAGTCCCAACAGAAACCTGAAACCATGTTCTAATATTATAGCACTTCTCAGAGGTATCACAGACTGCCTCACTGTTTTACTCTTTAAATCTTTATTATGCTGCTGTACAAAAATTATCACTATAAAGACACAGACTGCAGACACACATTAATTTTGAAGGCTATATATTAGGAGCTTCAGTGCAGAAGCCCGCTCATGTTACCCACCCAAGCAGTCCCGATGGATTCCTAACACAAGTCAAGTGAGTGGGTGAGAAAGTGCCTGCTGGTTTTATTTTCTTCTGAGGACAGACAATTTTGGTCAATTTGACAGGGCTGGGCTTTGAGCTAAGAGAATTCTGAAGACCGGGGTCTGACTCTTGCTATTTTCTGCTCCAAAGCTTTCCTCAGCTGAGCAGACAGCATTCAAGGATGCAGATGCGTTGATTTAGAATTCAACAGACTTTAATTTTCAGGAGAAAGATGACTTGTGTGACCCCTCCCCCCCCCCGGTTTGGGTTTTTTTGCAAAATCAGCTTACTTTGAAGGCCAATGCAAATATCCTAAATGTATGCTCATGTATCTGTCCTACTTCTGCAACCTATTTTAAGCATTAAGTAATTCTAAACAGTCTGTGATTCATCTTGGGTTATTAAGGGGAGGGAAGAGAGAGAGAGAGCAGAAACTAAGAGAATAGAAGAATAGTCTCTAACATCTGCTTTAATTTTGGTAACTTATTCTTTGGCTTATATATGTAATAACAAGTAGTAGTTATGATTCTGTGACACTTCTGAAAAGAATCAGTTTTAGGATTTATCAGGATTTATGCAAAGCCACATAATTTAAACGCAATCCAATGATTAAGACAGGATTTCCAGTTTATTTCCCCAAGTATGCAAATGTCCTTTTTCTTTATGCAAATTACCAGGACTACTCAGTGCTGTTCTTTTTAGATCACCACTTTTCTCAAAATAAAACACTTCAAGTACCCACAATAGCATTCAAGTCTTACCTGCAGTTTTGCACCGGTCTAAATTAAGGGCTGGCTTTATCTGTAGTCCAACCACAATTCCCCCCTCCCAACAACTTATTCTTTGTCTAAATGAAGAAAACAGAAGTGAGAGTATCCATGAAACCACAGTGGTCAATTTGTCAAGTCTGATAAACGTAGTGCCTGCATCTAAAAATAAGTGCCTCACTGCTTTATGCCCTTGCATCAATTAACATTTAATTTGACTTTTTATAACCTCACTTATCACCAGTTTTCATTCCTTTGAAGCTAGCAAATGTTAGCTTTTCAAAGTCTGTCAGTTTATGATTACTTATAACCAACACAATTTCAGTCAAATAGAAGAGATTAACGTAACACAAGTGCAATGCTCCTACAGTATTTGTAAAATGAAAGGAAGAAATTCAAAGTAAAAAAGACCATATGATCCTGCTGGCAGTTTTCTAACAAATAAATACATTTATAGCAAACTAAACTAAAAAGCAGCTGCAGAAACACATTGTGTCTTTATCAGTTTAAAGATTATCTGTGGCTTGGGGGCAAAAGTGGACTATCTCACTTTGCTATTTACACTACAACAGATCAAAGTGGCAGCTAATTATATTGCAAAACAATTTTAAAAGAATGGCAATACATATTTTCAGTGCCCTCTACTCCATAACTGTTTTGGGAAATTTTGACACCAGATCTGGGGAAATAATAATAAACTAGTGACACCACCTTGTTTGTGCCAGGATTAGAAGAGGATATTAGATGAAGGCCTGTAAAACTAACCCTTGTCCCATGAGGCTCTGACCTAACCAACATTGCAGCACAAAGCAAGTGTGACCACAGATGGTGTTTTTGCAGTTGTCCACCTTTGTGCTTCTTTTAGCTTCTTCAGGTTTCTTGAGTAGATTCACAACCCACCTACAAAGAGACACCTTCTTTCCTAGACAGACACATGTAGAACAGACCAGAGTCATCAACAGCTTGGCAGATATCAATTGCTTTATTTCAACTGGGTGGTTAAATAAACCCCTAAAAAAATCCCATATTCCTACTGTTTTAAACAAGTTTTCAGATGAGTGGAGCCAGCGTGGCACAGCTGTACATCTCCCACAGACCTGCAAAAGCTCCAGGAGCACTGGCTATAAATGGAGACTGTTTTCTCAGCTCAGTAACTTAAGGTACCCATACTTGCAAAAAAAAAAAAAAACCAAAAACAACCCAACATTCTCTAAAGGGCTGGATGCAAACACTTACTTGCATCCATATCTCCAGAACAAACCACAGGTGGACAAAACCAAACCCATGAGCTGAATCTGTCTTAGGAGGCTCCAAACCACTGTACTTCTTTCATCCCACTTGAATTTTGCATTGCAGCCAGGGGAAGGGACCAAGTGAGGCCCTACAAGAAGGAAAGGGAAACTGAAACCGCACATGGAATGTGATGCCATGGAAAGGAGGAGATGCAACTGTAGGCCACAGCCTGAGACAGGTGTTTTCTACATTCAGAATGTTCTCATATCTGCTGCCCCACATCCCCCTGCCCAGCCAGGACACAGGGACAGGAGAGCCCAGAGGCTAAGTGCAGGAGCAGAACATGCCAGGGAAAACCAACTATCTCCATGCAATTCAGGTTTGGGTTTTTTTAGGTAGAAAAAGAGCCCTGATGCTTCTTTCTAAACAGTGTCTTTCAAAAAAGAAATTAGCATCCTTATAATTTTTTTGCTTCCTTTGATGAGATGGCAAGACCACCTACATCCACATTTCTTCTGCCTTCTGATGTCTTAGCAGCCTCTACTGCCAAGTGAAATTGCTCCATAGGGGAGAAAGTCACAAAAGGAGTAAAGAGATTCCACCTCCATCCTCTTCCTGGAGATTTGGTTGGTGAGACACATCAATTAAGAGAGAGAACATACAAATCTCTAGTTAGCTGTTCTGATGAACTAAAAGTGATCTCGGTTAAGCATCTGACTCTGAACTATGTATAAATTTTTACTCCCTGCTAGGTGCTCTGCCAGGCTTTCCCCTGGGGACCTTGCTGCAGGTTGGCTGCCAGCAGCACAGATGATGACTAAAACATGCAAGAGATTGCTTAGGAGGTGACCAAGTCCCAGGGGACATCTTCAACTGTGGAACAGTGTTCCCAGAGAGTTGGTTGCCAATTAAAGATTAATTTCATCTTCAAGAACTAGACCAAATAAGCAAGACCTCTCTAAACTCTCCTCCTTCTCTCTTTGGGGCACTTTGCTCTTCCCTGGATGTCTAGAGAGGTCCCCTAAGATTTCTGTAAAAATCAAATGTGACAAAGAAATTTAAGCATATTAAGAACTGGAAATTCAGTGAGGTACTCAGAGGTGCCCAAATTAAGTTACCACAGCACTATAGTGCTCTTGAATCATCTTTCCAGCTGCAGCCTACATTAATTGAAATACCTCTTTTAAAGACAGTGACAGGAAGAAAGGTAGAGGAAAACACTTTGATCTATTAAAAAAGACAAAACAAAACAACAACACTGAAAGGAACATGTTATAGTGTCAGGAGAAGAAAAAAAAAAATAAAAAAAGAGGTAGGAGACCTAGGAGGACTAAGGATAAACCAAGCATAATACAGCATTAAAAAAATAAAAATGTCAGAGAAAATTGGTGAAGGGAGGCTTCGAGAATAACTTTTTGTAACTCCTTTTAATTGTAGAAAATTTAAACACCTCTTGAGAAAAAATGTGAAGCATCAAAACAGCCACTGAGACAAAAAAACCTTCCCATGCCTGAAGAAGTGTCAGGTGGCTTGTGCCAAGCAGAGTTTATCATAGTCAGAGTTTTCCTGTGTAAAATGTGCATTTTCAGCAATTAAATTACTCTAAACTTGGCCAACTCCAGCCAGAGCATTCAGCTTCTACTTTTAATAAAATATATCCCATCTGTATTCACTTCAAATACAGACACTGTGCAAGTTAACAAATAGATAAATAATAACATGCATGACCCTCTCGACAAGAAATATTTCCCTTAGTAGAATTTTCTTCACATTATTTACAATTGCTTCTTCTCAATGTAATGGCTTCAGCTCTTATTTATAGTGATGTTTTCGCCAGGCAGAATTAGGTCTTAGTCATCCATGAAAACCCCAGTGTTTTCATGAGAACAGATTCATCTAAGCACACTTTAATACAAATCACTTCTGAAGCATCCAACAAGATACACAGCAAGGAAGCTCTACCGCTCTTTGAAAGCTGAGAAAATGATATTGCAGCAAAAGCCATAATATTATGAAATCTAACTTTAGGGAAAATAAATACAGACTTCTAGCAGAGGCACAAACTACTCCAAAAGGATCATCCTTTAAGTTTTCAGAAGTGAAATGAATAAATTAGCCAAACTAACAATTAAAGTTCATTCAGGATTCTAACCCAAAATCCACAGAATTCAATAGAAAGCTTTTCAAGGACAGATGATCTGATCCTTTGCCTGATGACCCAAATCCCTCTCAAAACTGGTACAAGCGCTTTGCTGGCAAGAGACAACACAAAAGGAAAAAAAAAAAAAAAAAGACCACCTCACCAGGATGTAAGAGTTCTGTAAACCAGGAATAAATATGTCAGTGCTTTTCTCTTCATCTACCTTTGCACCAATTTCCCGATGTTGTTTGAACTTAGCCCAAGCACAAAGTCAGCCTCCATCTGTTCTCCTGGGCAAGGAAGCAAACTGATGATTGCTCAGTGACCCCAAGTGCTCCTACGGATGCTGGGCTGGCATGAGAAGCAAAGAAACCTCCCCAAACTCTCAAATACAAATATACTACTTGTCCCAGACCATCATACACTGAAGTGTATCAAGTTGTTATATTTTCTTAACCAGGTAGAATTGCTCATCTTTCTTAGTTGGCGGGGGGGGTGTGGGGGGCGGGGGGAGCTGCTCTTCTGTGTTTTTGTTCCTGGCGTGTGATGTTGGGTGTATAGGGT
>JANHGN010001553.1:0-34448 GCA_024605025.1 Megaceryle maxima | reverse complement strand
TTTTGTTCGTTCTGGTCCCCGCCCCCCACCCCTTTTTTTTTTTTTTTTTTTATACAATACTACCCCCCCCCCCCCCCCCCCCAAAAAAAAAAAAAAGAAAGAAAAAAGAAATGCAGATTTAAAGGAAAGGAAAAAAATACTACTTTCTTTTAGATGCAGCCACCACTCTTAACTATTCTCATGGAAAAAAAAAAGCCCAAACAAAACACCACACACAAAACCAAAACAAAACCACAAACAAACCCCTTAGAATGGTTTTAGTTGGAAGAGACCTTTAAGATCAAGTCCAACTATTAAGCCTGCACTGGCAGGTCATATGTACCCATCTCCACAGCCTATCCTGCATCAGAAAAACAATACCCCCTTTTGTCAGGTGATATATTTAGAATATGGGTTTATAATCCTATTTTGTCCAATTCCATTTTTTTTTACATAATGATTACTATGAGGCAACAACTAAGAAAGCATAAGAAACTCCTCCATCAAAAGCTATCCAACTATTTTCAGTCCTGTTGAAGCAGAAAGAAAAAAAAAAACCCAACACAAACACAAAACCATAAACAAAACACACTTTGTTTTATAGAAATCTATACCCTCCAGGGAAAAAAACTGTTTTGCCAAAAGAATTCCCAACCAGTGCTAACCAAAGTTAATTACAAAGTGGGATTAAAAGGACAACTTCTTTTCAAATGCTTCAGAGTATCATGAAACAACCTCTGCCAAAATTAAAGGTCTGCTTTCTGCTGGGTTATTGTTCCAGGCTGTCTGCAGACATCACTGCCGGAGTTATACTACTCTGACATCATTTTGCAAGTTCAGTGCCCAAAGCACATGCCTGTACTGTAACATGGTCTTGACAGGACCTCACATTTCCAGTCTAGTAAATCCTAAATAGTTTCCAGAAGTGTTATGTAGAACATACCCAGGGAGCATGCTGGGTAAGCAATTCAGATGATCACATGCTCTGGGATTCCTGCTGTCTCTGAAGAACTTCCATATGTCTCATCTGTACTCCAAGCAGGGCAAAAAAAAAAAAAAAATTAAGAAAAACTTAGTCTGAGACACAATCCTCTGATCTTCAGCACAGTCCTGTTACTTTGGAGTGTTACCTGACGCCAGGACAGCCAGATCCAGATGGAACTGCAGCCTGAGACCTTACAGGGAAACCACTTGGGCAAGAAGCAGCATTTAGAAGGCTTAAGGTTATGAGGGGCAGGTAAAGCTGACAAGTCACACGATGAACAAGGTCAACCACTATGGTAGCACAGTGAGGACCTGGGGTTCTGAGGAAGGTTTAGAGCTGATAGAGATCTGCACAACAGCACAATGGCCTCACACAGGTGTAACCCCATAGTTCCTAACCTAGTGAATGCTCACCAAACAAAGATAACCTCTGAGCTGCTGCCCTTGTTCAGAGCAACATGAAGAAAGAGGAGTTACCAACATCTGGAGCTTTCCAGAGGGAAGGGAAATGCTCTCTAATTTCCTAGAGATGGTGCCTGTTGTGGTTACAGAAACCCATGTCTCTATTTTCTGCTTAATTCTGGATTGCTGTGGATGGACAAGTCATTTGTTAGTGAGAGAGGTACAGAAAAGATGACAGCAGAAAGAAATTTAATTCAAGTGTGTGCCAAATACCATCCTTGGGGGCTGAAAGAGGATTTTCCCCTTTCAGATTTCTCACATCTCAGAGCACTCACCTACTACTCAAAGCCTTAGTCTTCTCTTAAACCTTTGTTTTAAATGGAGGTAATACTTTTGCCTGGAGAACTGAGAATACCTTTTCTCCAGCTACAGAGCATCCAATATTCCCCTGATCCCTGCCTGCAGAAGCCAAAGAGCACAGACACCCCTCAGCCAATTGTATTAAGAGTTTAGGAGGGAGAAACCAGAAAATTCATACCCATGAGAAGTACAACTGTGTGGCGAGGGTTACACAACTGACTTTGGAGAAGGTAATCTCCCATGTTTGGCAGAAGAAATTCTTGCTGCAAGGCGAGGAATTGCATGAGCTCCTCCAGCAAACGTCTGCTAGAAATGGTTTGTAACAGCCAAATCAGACTTTTACTAGCAACATTTTACTGATTGCTTACATTCGCTAATAGATTTTGCCAAAGGACCTTCTGCCAGCTTACAAGCATTTGAAGACTTCCACATTTGGAGGTTTTATTCTGACAAATTTGTAGTGTCAACCTGGCTTAAGAGGTCATTCAGAAATCCTGGCTGCTAACTGAGGTTTGTTCTGTACAATAAAAGGCCCTAGCTAGAGCCAAGAGTCTCAGAGGCTAATGGGCGAGAGCCAGACCATGAATAATTGAGGGTATGTTCTCCATTTATGGCATTGAGTGGCAGCAACTGGCTGTAAGAATGCATCTGTGGGCACCCCAGGGCTCTCAGGCTTTGCAGCCGTGAGCCCACATGGCTTCTATTCCTCACTTTCCCCAAAGACATGGAGCCCGGCACCACCACTTGCATTCTGTCCTTCAGCAGCCAGAAACTGGACCTCTTCTGAAGTCCACCACATTCGGCCTCAACTCCTGAGCATAGCTGGCAGGGACTAGACACACCACCACATGTGGTAGAGTAACAGAGGAGAGAACAGCTGCCATGTTTTACATCTGAGTACATGCCATGATGAAACCACCCCAGAGCACAAGATGTATTGTGACCTAGCAGGGGTTTGGGTAAACCTATAACTAATACAATTCTTCCTCCCTTTCCAGAAAGGAAAAAAGAAAAAACAAAAACCAACAAACCACCTCACAGGAAGAATTACAGCAGCTTCCAAGTTCCTCACACAGAATGAGGACCATTACCAGTTCATTACTAGAGGCCTTGCTTGAGGCCACAGGGAGGTCACAGCTTGACTCTTGCAGTATTTATTTGCCCCGGACAGCTATATAGCAGCTCATTGGTTCTGCACAAAATGCTTCCACATGCTGAGCTACTGCAGAAGCTGGTGCTGTGGTTTTTGTTAGATAAATGTTGCTGCTCCCAAGGAGTCCAAGTGCTCTTCTGATTTCTAGTTCCAGCAGCAAATCATTACCTCTGGAGATGAGTTAGGAGCCTGGCCTGCTCTCTGAAAGCCTGAGGACTTTCTTCCTACAATTCTTTTTAATTACATCAGGCTTATAAGCATCAAATGGCCCCTCCTTACCCCCATGACCAACCCCACAAAGGAACTGAGGATGGAGGGAAAGGATGGGGACAAGAAAAGAAGTAGTATCTTCAACTTCCAAAGCTACTCAGGGCAGAAACTGGAGAAGTGAGTACAACTCATATAGAGTAGTGGAAGACGTGTGACAAGACATCCAACTGTGTGCTGCTCCAAGAAATGGAAGGGATAATTATCCTTAAAAATGCCAAGCATGCAGCACAAATCGTTTATGAGAAGAATACATTTGTAATTACAAGTTATTTTAGCTACCCTGCTGCCAGGAGTAACTAGGAGCAGAAGGAAGTGATCAGTGTCATCATCTCATCCCCCAGGGACCAGACGATGCTGCTGATACTGCAGCACCCGGGCTAATTTTTCTTGGTGGAACACCTCCCTCCAGTGGCCAAAGGCAAGTGGTTTTCACAGGGCTCAGGCAGTTGGGGATCCAAGCTGGGGACAAGCAGCAGTCCTTGCCTTCCCTCCTTTTTCCTTCCTTTTCTTCCTTCTCTGTGCTGTGGTGCTACAGCAGGCTGAAGGAGAATCAGCAGTGCCCTTCCCCACCTAGCTGCCATCTGCTCAGGTTTGGCAGCTTTCACAGAATCACAGAATTATTGAGGCTGGAAAAGATCTCCAAGATTGAGTCCAGCCTGTGATCTAACACCACATCAGCTAAATCATGCCACTAAGTGCAGCATCCAGTCTTTCCTTAAACTCAAGGGATGGTGACTCCACCACCTCCCTGGGCAGTCCATTCCAGTGTTCTATCACCCCTTCTGTGAGGAAGTGCTTCCTAATATCCAACCTAAACCTCCTCTGGTGCAGCTTCCAGCCCTGCCCTCTCATCCTGTCACTAACAGCCTTGCCATTCAACCCCCTATATTGTGAGGCCCTGGGAAAGCACTGTCACCCAGTTAAGGAAGGGTGTTTGGGGGAACCAACTAGAACGAGGAGAGGTCCCATACAATCTAATAACGCAGCTCTCCTCATGTACAGACCAGGACAGCCTGAGGGAACAAGCTGTACTCACAGATCAGAGAGACCATTGCACCTTGATGCGGGCCCAGGGTACATTTAAGCACCTCTTGCACCACACTCAACTGGTTGGGGTAACTGAAGTCTTGACTTTAGACCAGTTGCCACCAGAGTTTGATGGTACCGCCCCAGCACCTTCTCTGCAAACTCCACTCTATTTCTTCAAACATGTATGAGGACAGAGTTCTGAGCAACCTGCTCTGGTTGCAGCTGTCCCTGCTCCCAGCAGCAGGGTTGAAGTAGATGACCTTGAAAGGTCCCTCGCAACCCAAACCAGCCTATGATTTTATGACTTGAGTCATGCTTATTCCTTCTTTAAGGAACACCTCGACTCCCTTAGTGTATTGAAGCAACATCTTCAGAGATCACTTAGCTTAGGAGGTAACATGTCTTTCAAAGGAACCACCACTTGGCTCACCCTAGGACAGACATACATCATAAAACAAGGCCAAGTTGACTCTAGAATATAGCCCAGGAAAATTGTCACCTCTCTCCACTGGGCAGTATCTTCACAGTCCACTGCTCTCCCACATGGGCCTCAGAACAGATTTTCACAAGCTTTTTGATACCTTGAGCAAACAAGGTGACAACAATTTGCACATAAAGTGGAAGGGGGTGGAGAAGCAGCAAGAGGAAACTACTGCAATGCACAAGTCGTAGGCAGAGATGGATTTTTTTTTTTTAGCAAAGTCTTTATTACAGAAATATTCACCCTCTAGACTTTTGTATCTGTACATGCATTTCTTCCAGTAGGAAGATGTTGCTAAAAACAGAAAAAAAAAAAAAAGGAAATCCCAGCACGGGCTCCTTTTTTTCCTTGCTGCTCAGCATTGGCATCTGTAACTGAACAAGGATCTTACAAGGAGGAAGACGTTAGAGAAGAGAGGTCGTGCTAAAAGAGCTAGCGAGCTTTGCTGCTAAGATGGGTGCCTTCTGCTCTAGCAAAGGTCAGCTTGAAGGGTCTGTGCCTCAAAATAGAAAAGCCTTATCAGACCTCCATAAAACAACATCTGCCCAGTTGTATCTACTCTCCCTGATCACACCCATCACTGGGGCCCTGATCCCCTGAACAAGCCTTTCTTCCTGGAAGGAAAGTTGAGTAGATAGTGAAGCCATCCCTCAGAACTAGGATTACTGCTACCAACCCCACCCCTGACAGAAGACAGTCCTGGGACCACCTCTGTAAGGCAAAGGCTCTCTCACCATGTACCTTCTCTGAGGCAAGGACCATCCACTTCTCTCCCGTACAGCTTTCTGCTGTTAGGGCAGTTGCACCCACGTGCAGCTGCAAGACATCCATTGTGCCCAAGCCACCTCCGACACTGAGGACTTGCACCCAGCTCCATTGTCTAAGGAGCTGTGGCAGTTTTTCCACACATTCTTACTTTCGTACTTACACCACTCTGCGTTGCTGGCCACTGGCTGAAGAGAGCAAGTGGCCCAGCCCTTAAGTACAGACACCACCCAGAAACAGCTACTGATCTGCTGCAGTACTCACAACACAGCCGTGGCTCCAGACCACAGTGGAGTCAGAAGACCATATAACTGAAATCAAAGGAACTCATCCTCACATCCAAACTATGGAACCTAAACTTGGGCACCAGCAGCAGTGTTATCTCCAACATACAGCGTCAGCAACCCAGCCAGACCCCTCCACTTCCATAACTAACACCCACAGCTAACGTATGTTCATAAAGGGGGCAGGGGAAGAACCAAGGTAATTGTAACCTCTATAGAAGTTGGCAACCCAAGAATGCAACCAGCAGAGCCAGCCTGGAGCCAAGTCCACACTACAAAGCAGCCTCTGAAGTGCCTCCAAGCTGACCAGAGTCAGAAAAGCAGTGCTAGAGGGAGAGGAAAAGGTAGAGAGGCAGATGGGAGAAACATCTGTCAAATTCAGAACCAAAGGGAGCCATTCCAGAAGCAGCTGAGCACCACCACCACAATCTGCCATGCCACACTGGGAACAGGTAGGCTTGGCTTCCTCCCAGTGGCTTCTCATCATGCTCAAAAGGGAAAAGCTCCGCTGAAGGCAAGGTGTAGCTGACTCCAGGAGCGGCGAGCGTGAGGGTGGCACTCGCTTTTTCAGATGAGAGCCTAGGCTGGAAGATGCACAGTAACAGCCGAATTAGGTTAACTGCAAGGGAGGAGAAGGCCTATAAAGCATGACTAGTTACCACCACAAAGTCAGTGAAGTAGGCGAAGCTACCAAAGCACTGGAATCTCAACAGCAATCCTGGCTCATGGGGCAGAGAGATGGGACTTCTGGGAGGGAGGGGGAAAGATGTGTGGGAATAGAACAAGGTGGGGAGAGGAGTCATTGTATGTTAGGTCCAGTGGGTTGTAAAATGGAGATATGAACAGTATTTTTTAACATGGATCAGGCAGCAAAAGCATTGTCCCCTCAGGTTAATTGGTGTCTCCCATGATGAGACAAGTTCTGCTTCTTGAAACAAAAATAATCCAGAGGCAGGATGCAAGTGGCCCAAGGGCCCTATTGCCAGAAGATCAGGCTGTATTGCAACTCTAACAGTTCTTAGCAGAGTGGTATCAGAAATGGGATGTCACAGGAATAATGGTCAATGATTGGACAGTCTGGGTACGAGGCAGGAATGTTCTGTTTGCTCCTTTCTCTCTGGTGCCGTAGCTCTGGAGTCAGCCAACTCAAGACTTGGGCACTTTAGTGTAGTCTTCACTGTGTATATTCTTGCAGAGCGAAATGGATAGTATCATCCCCAGCAGCTGGAAGAAGAAATGAGGAACAGGAACCAAATCAGCAACCAGACAGATACTGAGGTGGGAAGAAAGGGTGACACGTGGGGAGCAGAACACAGTCTCCCTTTTATGACACCACACAAGCAAACAAGAGTTGATCCCCAATACAGGGAAAATGCAATAATTAGGATGACAAAAATATTTTGTACAAGATGATGTGCCTTCACCTGGATCTTGCTAATAGGATGTTGCGCATCTCGTTCTTCCTGTTTGTGCATAGAGCACATTGCCAAGCATCAGACTCAGCAGGCCAAAACACAAGTAGATGGGTCTTTGTTCAGTTTTTAATCCAACCTGTGACAGCAGCACCTCAAAGCTCCCGGTGGACATAAGCAAGATCTAAAACTGTAGTGCCCTTAAACCAGGTGTCCATTACTTGGACAACACAGCTTTGCCTTTCATAATGTCTCTATAGCAAGAATATAGGCTCATGTCAGAGGGTTACTTACCTCTATAACAGCAACACCAGTGCAGACCCCAAGAATAACACCAAGGTTGTCCTTCAACCAGTTCTCTACACCATCCATGCATCCCTATGGAGAAAACATGGTCATAAATGAAAGAAGCACAAATCAAAGTACCTCAAGACTGAAAATCCATTAAGTATCTCCTTGTGCATGCCAAGATTATCCCAGTTACATGCTACACTGAGTTTCACAGTAGCTTTAGCATAAAAGGGCAAGATCTCTGTGCCCCCTTGCCCCAGTTTCCACAGGTACTTCGAGCAAAATGGACGTGAAAAAAGCACTTTAATTTCCAGAGGATCAAAGACAAGGTGACATCAGTGGAAGCTTCCCAGGGTCCGGACATACTCACCTGCTGACGAACAGGCCAGTCAGTGTACGTTGCAGTGCCATTGACAGGGACATCCAGATTACAGAAACCAGTATCTGCCTGGGAATCCTTGGAGCTATTGGAGCAGGAGCAGGGATATGCAGTCATGCTTTGGTTGA
This sequence comes from Megaceryle maxima, assembly GCA_024605025.1. Lineage (NCBI taxonomy): Eukaryota > Metazoa > Chordata > Aves > Coraciiformes > Cerylidae > Megaceryle > Megaceryle maxima. The sequence goes on along the minus strand of JANHGN010001553.1, from coordinate 26,531 downwards.
TAAGAATCTCATTATTTTCCCAGTCCTTTGCTCCAGTCCAGCCACAGCAGGCAATCTAATAAGCAGAGAGAGATCATCAGTCTTAATACTGTGCTAGGGTAATGTACTGCACATGAAAACAGATAGTGGAGGTAGAAGCACACAGGAGTTTCTCCACATAACACCACTGCCACTTTTAAGACTTTGAGCATAGAATCACAGAATGCCTTGGGTTGTAAGGAACCTTTCAAAATCATTTAGTCCAACCTCCCTTCAGGGAGCAGGGGCAGCTGCACCTACAGCAGGTTGCTCAGAGCCCAGGCCAACCTTACCTGCAATGGTTCCAAGGATGGGGCATCAAATTAGCCTCAAAAGTTTCTTCCTTCTATCCAGTCTAATCTCTCTGTTTTAGTTTAAAACCATCACCCCTTGTCCTGTCACAACAGACCCTGCTAAAAAGTCTGTCCTCATCTTTCTGACAGGCCTTGTGAAGAGCTGAAAGGCCACAAGGTCTCCCCAGAGCCTTCTCTTATCCAGGCTGAAGAATCCCATACTACATTATAAAATACACAGGTCAACCATAATATTCTAGCACAACAGAGTATGTATCTTTCACAAGCCTTATTATACAAGGCCTAGACACTCAGATTTCTGTAAGCAATGAAACTGATTCTACTGAGTATAATCTGAATTTGCTTTTGCTGGCTAAGTAGTATCAAACTTTATCTGATTGCCTAGTCACAATGCTAAACAGAAGTACAAGTCCAGAACAAAAGTTCCTGGTGTCTCAGCTGAAGGAAGGCAGTTGTCCCATGTGACACATCTGAGGGATTTTTTTTCCAGCCCTTCCAGTTCTCTGCTAGTACTTCCACTAGCAATGCCACTTCCATAAGTTTAAAGACTTTTTCGGTGAGTAGTGAACATTTTTTGATCAGATATAGAGCAGGAAGTTTTTATTTTCTGGTTTCCAATTGCAAGGTCCCACTGATATCAGATGTGGCCCCTGGGGACACCAGCAGCCACCGCACGATGGCGTTGATAGGCCACTAAGCCCCCGTGAGTCACAAAGAGTTTGAACCTGTCTGGCTGCAGTTAGGACTAGTTGGAAGGAGATGGGATGAGGAAACTTTTCCCTCTGAAGAAACATTTATATTCCTATACAGCCCCATGATAAAATTGCAGTTCTTGGAGGGGAAAGCACATTGGGAAGTCCAGCAAAGACTAAGATCTTCTCCTAAGCATGGATCCCAGTGCAATGACAGTGGTACAGAGCAGAAAAGCTATCAAACCTAAGGGGGAAGTTCAGGGAAAATCCTCCTCTGCTCAGGAAGGAGAAGGAATTTTTCAGTCTGACAGAACAGATGTGAGAGCAGAGGTACCAACATCTCAACACCCACACCAGGGTGAGCATTTGGATTCCAGACAAGTGTTGAAGATCCAGCTTCCAGACAGAATTACCTCTAAAATAGTCTGGACTTGAACTTCAAGCCTGGTCTACAGAACAGTCGCCTAACACGCATCTTCACCTCTACAAAACCTCCTTTTTCTGTTCCTACATAAAAGGGCTCATGCAGGATTCTCACTCCACTCAGCCTTCTCTTGAGTCCACTAGCAAGGGGACACAACTTGAGTGGTAAAACATAAATTATTCTCCCTCCCAGGAGGGGAAAATGTTGTAGGTTAGTGTTTTGCAGACAGAAGAAAAACACTATTACTTGTACTTACTCCACACAGATCCCATGCTGGGCATGTATTTAACCACAAGAGCCAACTCTCAAGCCTGTGGTTTGGCAGTAAACAGCTATCATGACTCCAGGGTGCTTGAACACTGACCTAGTTGCTCAAGAGCTGACCCTGATGCTAAAACAGAAACCATGAGCAGTTGGATGACTCCCAAGAATACCACCACTTGCAGAAGAGGCAGCACAATAAGTAAACAACACACACCAAGTGGTAAGGCCAGCAACACTGCCAGGCAATAAGCTGGGGACTTTCTTTACTACTAAGTCAGTATGTGCTGTGGCTATCTCACTGGTTAGTATTCTGGAGGCCCTACAGACAGAGAGAAGAGATGGGGAGCCTTTTGTTAGGCTACACAGCCGTGATCAACTAGTCCTAACAGCCAGCACGAAGGAATGGTTCAGGGTCTTACCTAGTAGGAGCAAGCAAGTTTCCACAGAATCATTATGGGCTAGAAGGGACCCTTCAAGGTCACCTAGTCCACCCCCCCTGCAGGAAGCAAGGACAGCTGCAACTACAGCAGGTTGCTCAGAGCCCCAGCCAACTTCACCTGGAAGGGTTCCAGGGATAGGGCATCAACCACCCTCTGTGGGCAGCCTGGACCAGGTTCTCACCACCCTCAGCATTAAAAAAAAAAAAAAAAACAAAAAAAACAACCTTTCTTCCTTCTCTCTAGCCTAAGCCCCCCTCTTTTAGTTTAAAAGCCTCACCTCTAATCCTGTCCCAACAGGTCCTGCTAAAAAGTCTGTCCCCATCTTTATGACAGGCCCCTTGAAGTACTGAAAGACCACAGGAAGGTCTCCCCAGAGCCTTCTCTTCTCCAGGATGAACAACCCCAACTCTCCAGGCCTGGCCTCACAGCAGAGGGGTTCCAGCCCTCCCATCATGGCTGTGGCCTCCTCTGGCCCCACTCCAACAGGTCCCTGTCTCTCCTGTGCTGAGGACTCTAGAACTGGACCCAGCACTGCAGGGGGGTCTCCCCAGAGCAGAGGGACAGGATCCCCTCCCTGACCTGCTGCCCACACTGCTGGGGATGCAGCCCAGGGTGCCAGCTCATGTGCAGCTTCTCAGCCCCAGCACCCCCAAGTCCTTCTCCACAGGACTGCTCTCCTTTCCTTCATCCCCAGCCTGTGTCAGTCCTGGGGGTCACACTGACCCACGTGCAGGACCTTGCACTTGGCCTTGCTGAATCTCATGAGAATCAGAGTCCCAGCTCTCAGATTTGTCCAGTTCCTCCTGGATGGATCCCTTCCCTCAGGTGTGTTGATGGCACCACACAGCTTGGTGTCACAAGGAAACATGCTGAGAGTGCCCTCAATCCCACTGTCTATGTCACTAATGAAGATTTATTTCCAGTCTGCAGGCACCAAACCTCAAAGGCAACTTTGTAGATCTGCCAGATCAATGGGCTATAGTACTGCCTCTCGCAGTAGCAGTTTCCCTGTCCTCAGCCCAGTTTGAGGCGCCAGACTGTACTGACAAACAGCATCATCTGCCTCCTGCTCTCCCCCAAAGACTCACCTGTTTTTGCACATAGTCCCACGCATCTTCCAAGTTCCTCTCATCATTATTCAAAGGGTCATAATTTTCAATCAGATTTCCAACTATCTGGGACAACTCATCTTTCAGCTGAAAAAAAAAAGGCAGCAAAGTTGAATTAGTCAATTCCTTGTAGCCTTTTCTTAGGGGCCAAAGAAAGCTAACTGCAGAAAGTAATAAATATAGGTAACATGATATATAAAGCCTCAGACTCAAAGGGAAATGAGAACAGCAGCTTTGCTACACAATGCAACAGCCAAAGCACCTGTACCTCCTGGCAAGCCCTTGCCCAGGCGCAGAGCAGGGCTACAAACTTGAGAAGCAATAAGGAAACAGCGCTGGGTATGGTTAGCGGTGTAGGACAAAAGTTGAAGGCCTGCTGCTGGCCACAGGCAAGGTAGAGGTGAGAGGGAAGCACAAGCTAAAGGCCAACACTGCTTCAAGGGCTCCCAGGTAAGGATTTTCTAACCCTGCCCTGAGAGTGAGGCTCTGGTCCAGAATCCCAGTGGCTGAAGCTGATCTGCACCGCTCTGGGAGGGTATGAGTCACACTGCTCCTGTACACATCTGGGCCTTTTGACACGTAACTGCTGCTTCTATATTAAGACAGGAAGTCCTACAACTACCTAAACTGCTCATTAACAGTTTTAGTGCAAAGCTCGTGTATCAAACCATCCCTTCAGCCCCATTCCTTATCCAGAGATATTTACAACACCTCTCAGTTTGATGAGCAGTGCAAGCTACCACCTGGCAGACTCCTTCACCTTCCCCCCTCCTACCTCCTTCTGAAGCTCTTCCAAGCCAGCCTGTCTCCAGGGACAGTTGTTTTTGATAATAACAGACCCAAATCACAAGAGAAGTGTCATTAGACTGATTGCTTGAGGGATGGGAGAGAGTTAGATCAGCACTTGGATGCTCCCATCCCACATTTTACCTTTTGGTCTGTGGTGCTGCAGCTCATTTCAGATCAATGCAAACAGTTCTTCCCCTTTCTACAATTCCTACCTTCTACTGTTAAGCACCATAAATGGCCATGGCAAACCCAGGGACACCCAGCAAGAGGAAGCAGTGTCCACTTCTCTACATCAGCAGCTCTTCTTCCTAGGAAAACTCCAGCTGAGCTCACCAGGATCAGCTATGTCAGGCCAGACAGATGGGAGCTGCATGATCCTTCTTCTCATACCGTCTAGCTCTTCCCCTTTTAATTACTTTGCTTCCCCTTTTCCTTCCCTTCAAATCAAGGCAACCTGACCTGGTTCTCACTAATGAGATTGGCCTTGGCTGCTGCCATAAGCCTTATCAGTTACTGAACCTCTGAATTCCCACCCTCACCCCTCCTGCACACCACTGCTCCGCTCCACAAGGAAGGATGGGTTTGCTGACCTCCCCTAGGCCCATCTATCCCCTTAGCTATTAGGCCAGGCAGAGCCTGGTGTCACTTCTGCAAGAATCCCAGGCAGTGACTCTTGTCCATCCTCAGGGCCCATCACAAGCACAGAGAGTCTGAACTAGATGTCTCTTGTGGCCAACAGGTCAAGGGAGGGGATTCTGCCCTGCTCTGGAGTCCTCAGCATAGGAGGGACAGGGACCTGTTGGAGCAGGGCCAGAGGAGGCCACGGCCACGATGGGAGGGCTGGAACCCTTCTGGGAGGCCAGGCTGAGAGAGCTGGGGGTGTTCATCCTGAAGAGAAGGCTCTGGGGAGACCTTCTTGGGGCCTTTCAGTACTTCAAGGGGCCTGTCAGAAAGATGGGACAGGCCTTTTGGCAGAACCTGTTGGGACAGGATGAGGGGTGATGGTTTTAAACTAAGAGAGGAAGATTCAGACTAGAAAGAAGGAAGAATAATTTATTTTTTTTTAATGCTGGGGGTGGTGAGACTCCAGCCTAGGGAAGATGGCAGGGATGTTGAAAGCCTGTTGAAGCATTCAATGCACCTTTTTGCCTTGTCTTCCTTTGCCACATGCAGAATGATGGTCAGCTGCAGGTGTCTGTGGTTTCCCTTTGGGCTGCTCTGCTGGGTAAAGCTGCAAACAAGCTGCCTCTGCCTGTGCTCTCCAGAGCTGTGCTGTTGTTTGTGTAATATTCCCCCTTTCTTCAATTACTTTTACTGCTAAGAATACCTGAGTTTATCCTGAACTGAAACCCGCCACCTTTTGAAACCAGAGCTGTTTGTAAGACTTCTTGCCTTTTCTTGTGTAAGAGTAGAAGAGTGGAAATCCATCTTCCTGTGCAGCTGTGGTTGGGAACATAGAATGGCTTGGGTGGGAAGCGACCTTTCAAGGTCATCTAGTCCAACACACTGCAGGGAACAGGGACATCTGAACAGGTTTCTAAGAGCCCTGGACAACTTCACTTGGAATGCTTGAGGCATTTAGAGCCAATCCATAGAGAACTGTGTGGACTAAGCCCAGAGAGACCTTGCCCAGGCTCTCCCATGTTTAGGGGCTTGCCACCCACCAGATGTGGGTAAGCAGCATCACAAAGCAGAAGATCATTTGTAACATTACTGATTTGTTGTCCCTAAGAAAACCCCACTCCACTGCAACATACAGTTTCAGTTGCCAACAGATGTAGGGAAATGGACATTGCATCAACATCCTCCCAGTAGTACTGGGCAATTCCAGTCTGAAGGGGCATTCCTCTAGCAACACCCAGGGGAGAGGCAAAGCACCAGCCTTCCTGTTAGAGACTGTCTTTTACAGTGATGCTATCTCTATTTCAGCAAATTTCCATATGGCAGGGGTGAGAAAGGACTTTGACACTGAAAAGGAACAGATCATGAAAGAGACAAACAAACCACCACCAAAAAAAAAGCCCCAGCAAACATTGCATTGATCTGCTCAGTAGTTACCAAGAAAAGGGCAAGCAGAGAGTACAACCCTAATCCTGCCTGCTCTCCCATGGTGCAGGAATAAAGACTTCAGTTACAAGAAGTGGAGGAGCAAGTATCACCTTGCTACAGTCTGGATCCCAAACTCCTTTCCTCTACTCTCGTTACTCCTGGTTTTATATCTAACCAAGATCCTTAAGTCAGAAAGGACTAAACACAAAGAACACAGACACCCAGGGACCGGATCTCAAGCAGGTTTCAGTTTGCTTCACTGTGCTCAGCTGTGCTGCCCAGGGATGACGTACATCAAGTGAAGCAGAGCGACATGCATAGACTTACTGAAGCATAGCCACAAACTGGTGCGTGGGAGCTTTCAACCAGGACCTTCTCAAAACCATTTTTCTTAGTGCTCTAGGTAGGTACTTCAGAGGATTCCTGAAATAGAAGGGCTCTAGAAGAGCTTTTCCATAAGTTTGTTCACTGAGGACTGAACAGGAGCATCTGTTCGAAGCCCAGCTTCCCCTACCACTCTGCTAGATCTGTACAAGTGTGAATCTCAGCCACATCAGCTTGAAAGGCTCTGCAGAATAACCTCCAACACTTGATTCTCTCTCTGGTCTGACAGGTTCAAATGACGAGCTACAGCTCAAAAAGCTGGAGTTTTCTAGAGTAGAGTGACAGCTAGAGGAAAAATACCAACTGAAGTATGGAATGTCACAGCCTAAAAAGTAACATTTCCTCATTGCAGGGGAATGCCAATGCCCACACCTCCTCCTCTGCATTAGTCAGAGCTGTTTGTTGAGAATCAACAGCTTGTTCAAAGTTGTAACTTTACACAGCAGGTACCAACATTTCAGTTTCTCCTTCAGCTCTAGCCAGCCCTGGGACAAGCTGCACTCACACCACACTTGGCAAAGGACCCAACCAACAGCTGCTCACAGCCACCACAGCCACTTGTGCAAAGCTCGCATCAGCTACACCGAGGGCGGGCACACCTTCCCTCTCCCTGTCCCCAAACTTCACCACCAGGCCCCATTCATAACCTTCTCAACCCGTGCTTTCTGTAACCTAGCAGGAGGGATGGCTCAGGAGATGCAAGCACAGCCATGCAGTGGTGAAGAGAGAATCAAAAGAATTGTTTTGGTTGGAGGAGACCTTTCAGATCGCAGACTTCAACTGTTAACCCAGTGTTGCCAGGTCACCACTAAACCATGTGCCTCAGCAACACATCTCCATGGCTTTGAAACCACTACAGGGATGGGCAGCCTGCTCCAGGGGAAGACATTTTTCCTTATGTCCAACCTAAGCCCCCCCCCCCCATGCAACTCAAGTCCATTTCCTCTTGTGCTTTCACATGTTCCTTGGGAGAAGGGACTGACCCCACCTATCTCCCACCTTCTTTCAGGGAGTTGTGGAGAACAAGCTCTCCCCTGAGCCTCCTTTTCTCCAGGCTGGACAACCCCAGGTCCCTCAGCCACTACTCATAAGACTTGTGCTCTAGACCCTTTACCAGTTTGATTGCCCTTCAACAACAGACAGACATGTATTTGTTCATGGCAAAGGACAGGGCTAGCCACAACTGGTACCAGAAACCTGCAGACCAGGACAGGAACCAGCAAGAACCCCACAGTTTTAACTTGCTCCTACTACATGCATGTAGCTCCCAGTTTAGCTGGAGGCCTGACCAGGCACTGCCATGACAGGCTATTGCAGTGCACTTCAGTAGCTCAAAAGTTATTCCCTTGATGCTACCAAGCCTGATGAAGCTCCAGAAGAACATGCTGTGAAAATGCACTCCTGGCCAAAAGATCCATTTCAAAGTCTTAAACCACTTGGCTCTGAGCTTAATAGTAGCACAGGAACCATCAGATACTTGGGTTTGCTCTTGGGGAAAGAGGACAGCTCTGCAAAAGAGAATTTTATGTACAGATAAGGAAGGATTCAAAGGATGGAACAAGATGACACAAGGACGAGGCCAGTCAGAAAAGCAATTGCTCAAGCTAGTAACCTCTCGAGGCACCAGCAATGGCAATATGGGAGTCATCATCACTACTCCATACCCACACAGTTGTCTGCAGCAGGCTCAAGAGAAGGTGCAGTAAAAAGCCTTTCAGAAACTTCTTTAGTGTTCCCACAACCCCAGACTAAAGCCTGCATACTAAACCAGAGCTTCACAAGCCATCAGAAAGCAGCACTGCTGAGGTTGGCAGGCACCCAAGAAGCAAAGCTGCTGAGCTAGGGTAGAGGAAAGGCGAATCCAGTTATGCCTGCTAACTGTATAGCCCAGTTTGGAAATAAAAGAATTGCCAGGTGTCTCCTGTTCCTCCAGACCAAGACCAATGAGAATATGCATAATAGGAAAGACTTACCGTTTCTTTCTGGAAGTAAATGACCAGTCCAGCAGCAACCTGAGTTATAAGGATTAGCATCAGGCAAGTGAAGTACTGGAAGCAAAAGAGAAAAGATGACCATGATCAGCCTTCAGAATGATCTGTACACAACAGCACAAATTTTAGTTAGATTTCATATGCAAGAAAAGTCACAACATTGAGCCAACACCTTTATTTGCCAACAAGCTCTGCTATCAAGAACACTCTCTCCAGTAAAAGCTTAAGTACAAGTGTCTACATCAGACCAGTGCACTTCAGCTCCCATCAGGCCTCTCAGAAGGGGAAGAGGGTTTACAAGCACCCTTTGCATATGTCATTCCAGCCAGGACTCTACCCCTCCCACCTCCAGCTCCATCCCTAGTCCACTCTGACCTCAATCAGTTGGACTCTGCCTATCCCAAGCCTTCAGGACAATAAAAATAATAAAAAGATTAGGGTTGAGAAATCAACTTTTCAAGTCAATTGCCTTTAAAAAAAACACCAAAACAACCCAAAAAAGCCCAAAACAAAACCACACAACACTTTTTTTTTTTTAAGGATCTAAATTTAAGATTCACCAGCAAACTGCTTTTAAAGAAAGTTTGACATCTGAGGTTACTTTTAAATGGTGGTAGCTACTACCCTTCCATAAAGGGATGTTCCTCACACCAGGACACACTATGTGGCCATACTTGGTGTTCTACCCATATATGCTTTGAATAAACAGGAGTTAAGTAGCATGCCGAGGTTTATGAAGTGTCATCTTCTGACTGTCATCAGACAGAAAATCTAGAGATGAACCATTTGAAAGAAGGTCTTGGCATACAGGACATTCCTCAAACAGTGTCTTTCAACTTTTGCACTCTTCCCAGAAGCTGATCTTTGCAGCACAGCAGGACATTTTCTCTTCTCTGTCACTGTCCTTGATACTTGTGTTTGCATCATTGTGAGCACAATGCTAACTGGGAAGTCAGAGGCGGGGCAGAGATGACGTAGAGAGTCACCTGGGACATCTCAGCTGGCAGTCCTCAACCCACTGTTCAAGCAAAGTTCCAGTGACATCCTGACATCTGATGTCAGAGTTCTTAGTGCATCAACATTAATTTCTGAGGAACTGCTGCTGCAGCCCATTGACTCCTGGAGAACTTCATGTGTGCAAATTAAGAACTGGATCTAAGTTGATCTATCAGAAGTGCCAGCCCCAGGAGACCTGAGCCCCAGCTACAATCTACCATGTATTCTGCAGGAGAGGTATTAAAGATTGGATCTAAAACATAGCATGAATTCTCTTACCAGACCCAAGAGACAACGTATTTCATTGACTGCTCCAAGACAGCCCAGGAACCCCATCAGCATGGTGAGGGCCCCAACACCAATGAGGATGTATGCACCAGTCTTCAGGGAGGGAGATGACATCTCTGTAGGGACCAGGAGAGGGAACAAAATTAACTACTTAAAAAAACTACATCTGCCATGACCACTCAGAACTGCCTCCATATCTGCTTATAAATGTCTGTTGTCTTCTACAGGGAGATGGCACAAAGGCTTGAATATGGAGACAAAAGGCTGCTTCTGGTGTCTTCTGATGCGGGAAGACAAAGCCAATCTGCAGGTCTCCATTATCTCAGAGCCTGTAAGACTCTAGGTCACCCCAAACAAACCAACCTTGTTCAGACAGAGCTAGCTGCTATATGGATTTTTAACTCCCTCATGAACACACTCTGAGTGTGAGCAAGTTACAGTACATTCTGCTCCACAACTACTGCCCATTTGCTTCAATTTACTATCTTCAGGGAAGCTTTTTGTGTTTTTTGGTTTGCCTTGTTGCTTTCATGCACTATTTCTTGTTCCTTTTTGTTTTTACTTATCCACTTGTGGTCAGTTGACCACACAAATTAAGCAGAGAGAAACATGTTGCAAGAGTCATGGCCAGTGCTGAGCAGAGATGATGCGACAGGTTACTTGACAAGTCAGTGTGGAATGGCTCGTGGCCAGGCACTCACTGCAGGCTGTTGAAGCACCTCTGGAGGACCCCCTGAAGAGATTCAGGCTATTCCAGGATCAAAACAGGTATCAGACCCAAATTCCTTGTCCCTCAATGTTTTGTACTGTGAGCGTCAGAAGAAACAAGCTCTTACATTTGGGTTGGTCACAACACTATTTCTTGCAGAAGAGGACTGAAGGGAGCAAGCATTACAGCATAAAAGCTGTAGAGATACTCTGTCTGGAAACAGCAACCAGAAACCTCATTATCATTAAGAGACATGCTTAAACCTGCAAGCTGCATGGTGTAGGGGAATTCTAGATGTCCAGTGATTAAAGACGACAACGTTCCTAGAGCTCAGCATTTAGTTTCCTGGACTGAAGTCCCAGGAGGCAAGCTTCCTGGTGGTAAATGCAGCACTTGAGGATGTGGTCTAAGGGATAGATGGATGTTAGGATGAAGGTTAGACTCTATGATCGTAGAGGTCTTTTCCAACCCTAATGATTCTATGATTCCTCTGAGCTCCTCCCAAAAAAGGCTGAGAATAACCGAATCCAGCTTTGTCCCCTTAACATACACTTCTCCCTGCTTCTGCTATCTACTGCAAGTCATCAGCTTTCACACATTTTTCCCCTAGAACATGCTGAGCAGAGGAAAAAAAAAAAGAAAATATTAGTTATCAAAAAAATGAACCAGAGAGGTCACTTCAGCCTTGATTCTTTTCCAGGCCAGTCTCTCCCCAGCTAGACATGGGCCCCAGAAGCCAAGATCCTGCCCCTGTTTCCTCACCAGTCCTGGCAACTCTCACCATGCAGGTTAGAGGTGCTGATACTGCAAAGCATCTATGGAAGGAGAAGTCTTACAGGAGTGGCCTTCACAAGACTACGCTATTCCCTGCGTGGCCACCACACAAATGTTCCAGTACCCAAGCTGTGGCACCTCCACAGTGCCAGAAAGCAGCTGCTCAGTCAGCTTTTCATTAGAAAAAAAGAAATAAAGTTATTTCCATCTCAAAAGCCCTTCGGAGAAGTGACAGGAGGGCAGAAGCTGCACTTGCACTTCTCTTGTGAGGCAGTTGCAGATGAGAAGTCTCTGCTGGTGAGAGGACTCATGCTCTGTTTGCTGTCATTCCTTGTTTTCCTCAGCACTCGGCAGGTAGCCAAGCGAGTACAAGAGGCTCCTTTGGCAGGGGCTGGTGTGCCCTGCTGTGCTGAGCTCCCGCCCCGGAGCCAGGCTGACTGAAGTGAAGGGAAAGAGGGGCAAGGCATGGGAAAGGAAGTGAGGGGGCAGGGAAAGAGCTGATGCTGGAAATCTCCAGGAAGGAAGTTAAATCCTTAAATGCTCTGTTAGCAGAGATGGAGGAAAATGGGAAGAAGCAGAGCCAAGCTCAGGGCCTTCATACCAACAAAACTGGCAGCAACCTTCCGGCCTGAAACACGCCTCAGATTGTGACGGGTTTTTTTTGGCTGCCTGCATGAAAAGTGCATTTCTGCTATGCCAATTTCCCAGGTGGCCAAGGCGACCACCAGCATCCTGGTTTGTGTCAGCACTAGCGTGGCCAGCACGACTAAGGCAGTGATCATCCCCCTGGGACTGGGCACTGATGAGGCTGCACCTCAAATCCTGTGTTCAGTTTTGAGGCCCTCACTCCCAGCAGACTATTGATATGCTGTAGTTAGGGACATAGAATCACATATTGGTTTGGGCTGGAAAGGACCTTTAAAGGTCACCTAGTCCAATCCCCTGCAGGGAGCAGGGGCATCTGCAACTACAGTAGGTTGCTTAGAGCCCCAGCCAACCTCACTTGGAATGGTTCCAGGGATGGGGCACCAACCACCTCTGAGCAAACTGGGCCAGGGTCTCACCAGCCCTAGATTAAAAAATTTCTTACTTTCATCTAGTTTGAATCCCCATTCATTTTGTTTAAAACCATCACCTCTTTGTCGATGCTCCTGGCTAACTTAGAGGAAACAGCCCCTCACACATGCAGCAACAGAAAACACCTCTGATGACCAGGTTGCTTTGAGAAGTCGGTATAACTAGAGCATGTCAGAGCACTAAAGACTTCACAGACCCACTCCTTCCTTCTCCATTCAGATCTACATGCTTTACTGGTTAGGAATAAACATAACCAGCTACTTTCAATGTACATGAAGCAGCAATAAAATGAGGGATTTCCTTTCTTTGGCATTTGAAAGGGTAAAACTGAAATACACCACTACAGCAAGCAGCAATAGCATGGGAGACACGCACAGCAAAACTACAAGAAGGAACCAGGGAATAAGGAAGCTGTTATAGAAACACAAGAGCACATAGCTAAGCCAGAATGAAACACTTGTGCCCCTGTGCAGGATGAAGTATTTGGACTGCTGGGGAAAGAGGCAATGGTCTCACTCGGTCTGACCCTGGTGTTGCAATCCACAAGGCCAGGAGGAATGCTGTGTCCCCAGGGCTTCTCCCTTTCACCCTGCCCCTGATAGGGTACCATCCTGCTATACTCCACATTACTGTACAGGTCACAGAGCACGCATAGAAGTACTACTTGTCCCTAGACAGCATCACAGTCAAGCACAGAGTCAATTCAGAAGGAGAAAAATGATGAAGAAACAGGGTCTTACGTAGCACTGCAATGAAACTGGTTTTGTCAGCCAGAATCCATATTCCAAAACCCAGGATCACAGCACCCAGGATCTGAAAGAGCAAAAAACAAACACAGAGTTGGCTTATTAGTTTAGACCAGTAAGAGGTGTCAGCTGCTGTTCTTTATGCTTCCAGAATAAAAACAACCATTCTTTCACTGTTCTCACCCACGTACCCCACAGTACTCCTCCCAGAGTAAACAGGATTAGCATGACTCCAGGAAAAGTGCCTCAGCCAACTGAACATGGTGTTGTATGGGAGGACCGGTCAAAGCCAGATAAGGAAGAGATGCCCTGCTGATAGAACCTTGTTGTCAGAAGCAGAAGGTAAGTGTCCTGCTTCTGGAAGAACCAGGGAAGGACAAACTCATCTAGCACAGGATTTTAAAGAATTTTTTTTTCCTCTTTCATAGAAAGATTCCTGACCCTGTGGAATCGGGCTGGGTGCCAGCTGCCAAAGGATTAGGTATCTGGCAGCTGGAACCTTCCCAAGAAGGAAATCTTTGGCTTGTCATGCTCTGTTATAATGTTATGGCTTCTACCCACAAATGCAAAAAAACCAGCAGCATTCACTTGGTGTCCAGGTTCCCTTGAGTGAAGTGGTCTGCCCCTTTCAAAACCAAGGGGTGGTGGCTTGGCCACTACTTTATGCCAGAACATCCCAGCCCCTCAAACTAACACATCTTACCACCACCAGAGCACCAAGCATTACACAATGTCAGTCACGGCCTCTGTCTCACTCACCACACTCTTATCTAGGGTAAGGATTAAAGAGAGCGATGTGTCCCGGTGAGGCTGAATCCAGACAGTGAATTGAGAAGGCAAGAGACAGTTCTCCTGTCTCATTTCAAAGGGGGGAGGAGGGAACAACAAAAAACCACAAACAAAACAAACAAACAAACAATCCCAAAGCAAACAAATAAACAAACAGAAAAAAACCCACCCCAAAACAAACCATGCTCTGTTTTAGCTTCCAGGTATCACCATGTTTTATACTACTCTGTGAAACAGAGCCATAGAATATCCTGGGTTGGAAGGTACCTCCAAAGGTTATCTAGTCCAAGCCCCAATGTCTGCATGCAGATGACCCTGGCTCCCAAATTAGGATGAGAGCACCATTATACCCAGAATAAAGCAAGTATGCACAGTTCCACACAACAGGAAGTACCAAAGGTTGTGCAAAGAACTAAACCAGATTTTAAAGAAGCAAGGGAAGGACAAGGAGATGCTTCCAGAGGACACAAACCACAATTAGCAGTTCTTATACCACCAAGGTTTCAAGAGAGGATGAAGTGAAATACTAAAATAAACTGCCAGAGCCGAAGAGGGATTGTAATTCTGAGCTTCATTACAGAACAGTCTGATACTTCAGAGATCAGCGAAATGCCAAAGTACCACCTGGAGCAATCTGGCAGAGAGGGTTGTACAGACAGGCCTTGGCTCCACAATTAAAGTTTACACTATGCTTCAGCTCCTCATACAAAGAAGCTCTTCTGAGCAAAGATAAAGCAGCAGTCCGAAATAAGCCGCTTGCAAGCTTTCCTGGCTTGGCAGAGGACACAACGTGTAGCTGTGGGGACAGGATTAGGAAGTCACCAGGCAAGTTCCCATCTATGAAGGAGGACTGTCTCAGCTGCTGAAGACTGTAGCCCGGGGCGGGGGGGGGGGAAGCAAGACAGTAGCACCAAGTCGTCCCCTGGCCATCCATCCCACCACACTGCAGTGCTTGACCTGCTGAGCAAACTAGAAAAGCCCCTCAAACGTGCAACAGCTGCAGTGCCTGCAAAATTCCTCTCAAAGTCGGCATTGCCAAGAACTGCTGAATTTACAGATTTACGATGCACATTTAATGCAGTCTTCATAAAATATTTGTCTTCAAGACTCAAAGTGGGCTGTATGTGACATCTCTCTTGGCTTGCTGACCCTGAAATGTCACCTAAGTTTTGCTGTTGCTGACAAAACACAGAACAGCTGCTGAGCCAAGCTCCTGGGAATTTGTTTGTTAGGAGGTGCTTGGACTATCCAAGGCCTGCTTTCACTCTAATCTTTGCTCTAGTCCACAACTCATGGGTTTGCCAGGAACTGTTGGGGAAAACACTAAAAGGGGAAGGCAGAGAGAAAAACTACAGGGAGAAAACAGTGTCCTACTAACAACAGTGTATTTATCACCTAGGAGGACAGTCTCTCTGCTCACCACCTTCAGGACCTTGCATTGCATAGCAAGACTATTCATCAGGGAATGGCTTGGAAGGGACATTTAAAAGTCACCTAGTCCAGCCCCCCCTGCAGAGAGCAGGAACAGCTGCAACCAGAGCAGGTTGCTCAGAGCACCAGCCAACCTCACCTGGAATGGTTCCAGGGATGGGGCACCAACTAACACTCTCAGCAAACTGGGACAGGGTCTCACCACCCTCAGCATTAAAAAAAAAAAACCACCCAAACAATTCTTCCTTTTCTCTAGGCTAAGCCTCCCTCTTTTAGTTTAGAGCTACCACCCCTCATCCTGTCACAACAGGCCCTGATGAAAAGCCTGTCCCCATCTTTCTGACAGGCCCCTTGAAGTACCAAAAGGCCACAAGGTGGTCTCCCCAAAGCCTTCTCTTCTCCAGGATGAACAACCCCAGCTCTCTCAGCCTGGCCTCCCAGAAGAGGGGTTCCAGCCCTCCCATCATGGCTGTGGCCTCTGGCCCTGCTCCAACAGGTCCCTGTCTCTCCTGTGCTAAGGACTCCAGAGCTGGACCCAGCACTTCAGGGAGGTGTCCCCCAATCAGAGGGGCACAATCCCCTCCCTGACCTGCTGCCCATACTGCTGGCTCATGTGCAACTTCTCAGCCCAAGTGCCCCCAAGTCCTTCTCCACAGGGCTTCTCTCCATTCCTTCATCCCCAGCCTGTGTCAGCCCCGGGGGTCACACTGACTCAGGTGCAGGACCTTGCACTTGGCCTTGCTGAACCTCATGAGTTTCAGAGAGGCCCATTTCTCAAGCTTGTCCAAGTGTCCCAGATGGATCCTGTCCATCAGTTACATCAACTGCATGACTCACCCTGGTGTCATCTGCCACTGCCTTGTCTTCAGACCCTCTGTAGAAGTCACATCTGCCTTCCATAGAGTTTAACTTCTCTGTTCCGTTGTGCTGAACTCCTGAAGGAGGGACTGATGTCTCCCCTCTACCCTGCAAGTGGACACTTCACCTCTGATTTCAACAAAAACCCTTTTTACCCCCAAGCCAGAAGGATGCAGCTCCCTCACTGCTGGGCCAGCATATTTCCCCAGCAGTGCCCAGTGAAGAGGGGCAAGGAAGAACTAAGCTGTGATGGAGCAGACTCACCCTTCTCAAAAGGGCAGCTGGAGGTCCACCATCTTCCTTCACACTCCAATTGTGAGGTTACATGGAGCCTGGCACAGGGGCCAACCTAAAGGCTTTTCTTAAACACCAGGCCTTGTTTTAGGCAGTAGCCTTCTGCTCTGTTTACAGAGGTCTCAGAGGCAGGACAGACAGTTACATATTCTAAACAAATAATCTCCAGAGACTGTTCAACTCATCTTGCAGAACTGTTCTCCCTTTAAGGGGAAGCATCTGCTGTGGCCCACATCTGCTACCCAAGAAGCTAGATGTGTTCAGTTTTGATTAGAGAAGCTAAGCTTCTACTCCAAGCTTATGGTTTTGGTATCTTTTGATCAAGTTGGCAAGCAGCCCAAACAACCTCCTTCCCTTTAATCAAAGCAGGTCAAACCCTTCCCTGAAGTAAGGCTCCAAGACTGCAAAATACCACCAAGTCCCTGAACTATCAGCTATAACAAGGGACCTTCTCACATATCTCAAGCTGTAGAGAAGAAGTGTCATTTCAATGACTGGCAAGCTTGTAAAAGAGTCACTAGCACGTCTCTAAAGGCTTCATTCATCAGCTCCAAGCAAAGCTGGAAAGCACACTTCAGACAGCAAGGGCTGGCCTGCACAGGGTGCAACCCCAGAGGCTCAGCTCCAGGTCCAGAGCAGACACAGAAGCTCCATCACCAGCATTAATATTTCTATTTGTGCAAGCCCTCTCCTCAACAAAACTCAGCAGCGACAGGAAACCAGCATGAGGCAGGCAAAACCTGTCTGTGCTGGGAGCTTGCTGCAACACAGTGTAAGTGGTTTCTCTGCTAGATTAATGTGGATCTACCATGTTGTACAAGCTCAAGAAGTCAGCCCCCATTCAGACCTAGAATAACTGTAATGGAAAAGTGTTCTCGCGTCAACTACTTCCTATGACAGCAAGAAAGTAATGGATACCACCTTCCTCCACATCTAGCATGTGCTGAATGCCTGCTACTAGCAAAGAGAGAAAGAAGCATGCTCAAAATCTTCACTCTAGAGAAGGATCAAGCTCCCCACCGGAAGAGAGCAGCTTCAGAGACCTCACTTCCACAGAGCAGCTTGAGCAGAAGACAGCACTTATGCTGCACGTCAGGCTTAGCAAAGAGCTTGTTAAAGCAGGTTTTCCCTTCAATCAGACCTGCACAGATACATCCCTCTTTCCATCCCACCTTAACAGTCTTCCTCTCCCAGCTCAGTGCATCAGATCAGCCTTCCCCCCAAGGAAGTGGGGCTGGCACAGAGATGCCACAATGACCTTTGACAGCACCCAGCAAAACCAGTGGCAGTGCTGTAAGGCTCCATAGTGCTTCAGGCTATCGCCTTTCCCCTTTCCTCCCACACTAGACAGGCTTTCTTGAAGAGAACTACCTCTATACAGAGGTTAGCTACTGAAGTGGGAACTGGGCTTGGGAGTAAAGGAAGACCAGGCAGCACGCAGGTACTGGGCTTCATCAGGACTCAAATGTTGCCTTCACAAATGCAGCTCTGCTACCCAGTTAAGTTATATGCTGCTTAAAAATTATCACACCTTCAAGAGGGGATAGCCTGGGTGCTGATGTCTTCAGAGGAGTCCTGCACTAGCAGGAGGATGGGCCTGGATTCAGCTGGATTGTTCCTATCCCTAAAGTGGACCAAAATCTTACTCTGAAAGTTTTAGTTGCACTTGAAAAGCCTCTCCCCTGCCTGCCTCCCTCCCAGTATTCTTCCCCACAGATTCTCTGAGCACCCCTGACTTTCAGCCTGTAGAACAGAGAACTATTCTTCAGATGGAAGCAAAATGCAGAGAGGAACAGGCTGACAGAGTAAGCCAAGGGTAAACAAACTCAGATCTGCCTTGAGGTCAAGCCCACATGCCAGAGGCACAGCCCAGCCCTGCAGGAAGCACGAGAAAAGCTGTGCACAGGGAGAGAGACCTGAAAGCTGCACTCACCTTATCATGCTCCGCTTCCCTCCCTGCCCTCCCAGCCTGCCCCTTCCTTCCCCTTCTACAGTGTGCAAAGGGCAACAGTGTCAGGCAAGCTGTTTTCTTGCAGATATTTGGAAAGCTGAAACCTGACTCTTCCCCGCAGGCAACGGCACCATTGGCATCCACACTGCACACAATAGCCAAGCTTCACAGAAGGATTCATGTGAGAACACATGTGGCCATCCCAGACCCACTCTGATCCAAAAGGAGGTAATCTCTTGCTGAGCCTCCCACTTGAAGACAACTGCATCCAGTGGGCTGCCTCAGTTCCACAGGCAAACCCGCCCCAGTCTTCCCCACCTCCATTTCAAACAGGGGACTTGGACTAATTCATCTTGTTAAAAAAAAAAAATCAAAACCAGCCGTGGGGACTCGAACAAAATTAAGAGTTTTTCTTTGAAGCCTGCCTGGCCTATTTAAGAGGGCACTTCCATTACTTAGCAGGTTTTGTATCTTTGTGGCTCAGAGGCAGCTCAGCTGCTGTTTCAGATGTGGCAGAGAAGGTAGGGATAACTCTTCTTCCAGAAAGGGCTCTTCACTCCTGTTTTCCATTCCTACTGCTGGGGGGGAGCTGTGTACACTGAAGACAATAGGTGGGTATAGGGAACAGAGCTGCTCAACATACCTGGGAGCTGCACAGCAGCTCTGACTTCCCTCAGCTTCAGGGATTCTGTCTCTCCTTCCAAAACTCTGGCCATTTTAATGACCACAGCAGGCCAACATCCAGAACAAACATCTTTCCAGTTAACTTTAATCCAGGCCTTTCTTTTGACCCTGCAGATGCCCCCAATACTTACAAGGAACAGGAGATTGAAGAGGAAGAGGAAGTACTTGGTGACTTTTAGGCAGCCAGACCCCATCTTCTTTCACTTACAGAACCTAGGAGGAAAGCAGACAGACAATCAGTTAACATTAGCAACAAGTCCTCCAGGCAGTTTCAGAGCAGCACCCTTACCCTGTGAAGAGCTCTGCATCATCTGGTAAGTCTCAGAGTAGACATACAAAAAGCGTGTGCTCCACCCACTGCCCAAGTGGCTTTTTCAGGGCAGCAAAACAGGACGACATCACTACAAATGCAAACAGCCACTGCTGCCAAGATCCAGCGAGTGACAGAGGGCTACCAGCAGTTACTAGAGGCATTTAATCACAGATACACTGTTAATTTCATCACTGTTCATACAGGCTTTGCATTAATAGCATCAACCAAAACACCAACTACAGCTACCACTCCCAGAAGAGAATAGGGATGTGCTTATGTGAAGAAGCTGACATGGGCAGCTCCCTCCACCTGGAAAATCCCCTCGCCTTGTGACCCCTAAGCAGCTGAAGAGACACCGAGGAGAGCAAGGCCATGGGGTCAGTTTAAAAGGCAGCATTAAATGAAGCTTCTTGTGTGCAACTGGGCACCTGGTGCTTTGATGGCACATGAGGACCAGCAAGGCTGTGCTATGCTTTTGTATGGCAAATTGCACTGCAAGATCAAGATGGGAGAGATATTGGCAAGTCCCAGTTTCCAAAGCCAACCTCACAAGTTTGTGGCAGTTTGGGGCACTGGTACAACAGGGTGCTGTGTTTAGCTGGATGGTAGCAGCCATGCAAAGCACACACATCCATGAGGGGTTTAGAAAGACAGAGGGCACAATAAAAGGACCAACAGCAGTTCACCATCACAGAAAGAACTTTTCTGTATCTGAAGTTAACCCTGATCAATTACCATGGCTGAAGCTGATGTGAAGCATGAGAAAAGATGACAAGGCTGCTCTTAGCACTGTGAATTAGGCAGTTTATCAGCAACAGAGCCTCAGCAGGTCTTTGCATTACAGGACCTGGGGAGTAAACAGACCTGTATTACTGCAAGTTACTTCCATTCTCATTTGTCTGACAACAAATTGCTCAGAAGCTATGAAAAAAAAAAATCCTGAAGAGCAGGAGTAAGCATCCTCCTGGGGAAGCAGCACAGCTGAGTAAGCCATGAGGACCAGCAGAGGAACATGTCAGGGGTCAGCTTTCTGGCTTCTCCTTCCTCCCCCATGCTCCGATAGGTTTCCTGCATAGGCAACAGAGGACTTCTAAGTTCCTTAAAACTTGCTCTAGCAAGGTCCTTGCTCAAAATAGAACATGCTGCTTTAAGAAGCAGCAACCAGAAGAAGAGCAGTGCTAGGCTGGCATCACCAGCCTAGCCTGGGAAGAGACAGCCCCAACTAAGAACAAGGTCAGCAGGATTCCCTCCTGCCAGTGGGGATGTACCGAGGGTCACTGGAGCCCAGTACATACTTTTGTTTCAATCAAAGGCTTTTGCTTAATCCTATTAAATATTTAGGTTAACTCTGGAGCTAAACTGGTACGTGGGCATGTTTATAACCGGCTAGCCTTCCCAACAAGCAATGATGACCCTCTGACTGCTAGGAGGGAGCACCAGTCTGAGCTCTGCAGCTGAAGACACTACTGCTCTCACTTTACAGGCTGCCGCAGCTGGAAGCCATGCTAAGCTCACCACCACACAGAACCAGACAAGGTGTTGCTGAGATGGGAAAGCAGGACAGAAATACACCTTCAGCCAGCTGTGCTACAGGTTGATCTTAAAACTTCCACCTGTGAGGGTGCCAGAGCCTGGCCTAGGCTGCCCAGAGAGGGGCTGGAGAGGTTCCTTCTCTGGAAAGGTTCCAAACATGCCTGGACAATGTGATCCTGGCCTCCCTGCTCTGGGTGATCCTGCTGGAGCAGGGGTATAGGATGAGATTATGTCCAGAGGTCCCTTCCAACCCCACCATGCTGGAATTCTGTGAATTATATAGTAGCCATTGCACCTAACACCACAGCCAGGTTAACATCATCTCAGTCACTTTTTATTCAGTTAACTCCTCAGGTCAGAGTCCATAAAGCCAGCAGCACCAAAAAGTAGGCACTTCAAATTAACTAGGGAAAGCTCCTGTAATAATTTCTGTTCCACACTTACACCACGTATCACACACACAGCACTTTTACCATCAGCTAATGACAACAAGTCTATTCAACAAGCCTTGTTCACATTTGAGCAGCTCTACTAGAAATCCTGTGCCAGCTTGCTGTGACAGAACAGCTGCAACCCCAAGACCACACCATGCCCTTCACTGGGATCTCAGAAAAGGGGCAAGTATTTGAGCAAGGAGAGCACAAACATCACTCCCTTCAAACCATGTGCTCCCCTCCTTTCCTCCACAGGAGAAATGTTCTCTTGGGCTGTGAATCCTGGCAAGCACCAACACCTAAGACTACACTTGGAGAGGATTTACTAAGACTTAAGTTTTCCCATCCAGCTAACTACTGGCTTTACCATGAGCACATCTCTTAATAGCATCACAAACTGGAGCCTGGCAGTCCAAGCAGCCATGTCCCTTGGCGATGATGAACATCTGTTGGGGGGGATATAAATGTTTTTCCACTCTTCAACCCAGCCAATAACTAAGCTAGATAATAACCTCCTGCACTGAACTCATTACCTTAAAGTGTCCAGTCTTGGATGCAATCCTCCTTACTTTCAAGTTGAAGAAACAACTCCCAGATCTTACCAACTTGGCTCCTAGCCCTAAGTAGCTGTGCACTGCCTATTTCCACACCACTCAACTTTGATTAGTCAGTAAAACAGAGACTTGCCGAGCTGTTAGGATCTTCATGATAGTTATCTAAGATAATTAAGTAGTTGAACAAGTCGAGAAGAGCTGGTGTGGAAGACATGCCTGAGGTGACGAGTAAAAAATTGCTTTCAGGGCTCTTCCAGCTATTTGTTAAAGGCATGTCAACTTCATTCAAAGCAGTTTTCAACCCAAAAGAGAATCATATTTTTGCTTTGAGCTTTTAAGATACTTTAGGGCTCACACACACTGCAACACTGACAGATTTTTCCAATTCTTCTGCTGTACCTGGGAGATTAAACTTGGTTTTGTTCACTGTATTAATGACACCCCTCAAAGCCCTACCTCCTGAATTTGCACAGTCAGGAACAGAACTACCAACACTGCCAGGTAGTACAGGCAGCAGCAAAACACAATTTGAGGATTAGGTTTGGAAGCAGATGAGCTCAGTGTTACTGTAACCATGCAAGCACTCCAGGAAAGTGCCCACTAATCGAGGGCTCCCCTTAGGGAAGGAATGGGACAAGTGCTACAACACTACCACAAGATGGCTTGTTGTCCCCTCCACCACCTCCAGCTCTCAGGCCTGTCATTCTCCCAGCCACAGCGATGACAGCAAGACCAGTATGTGGAGCACAAAATCCAGGACGCATTGTGTCTGAGGAGAGGCAGACAGAGGCTTGCTTTATCAGTCACAGCAGGAGTCCCATCACAGCTCCGAGATTATTTTTGTCACAGGAGTCTGCGATACCACCAGCCCCACTCGCTCAAAAGGTGACTGCAGTGAAAGACAGGCAACACGGGGAGAGCTGAACCACCTCTACCTCTGGGTCCTACAGGGGAAACACTCATGCACAGCTTTTGTAACCACATCAGTCAGGGGGTGGAGAGGACAAGTTAATTTTTAATTGCTCTTCTGTTCCCTGAAATGAGATCTTGTACTCCCTTCACCTAGCAAGTGCTGCATGTCTGGTGCTCACTCAAGTTTACAGTGCTTGGCTTTGACTCACACTGTACATGCCTGGGCTGTAAGAGCTTGGCCTTCCTCTTGCTGTGCGGGTTTCTTCCCGGTGAGCTCTGGCAGCTGAAGCACCTCAGCTGCCAAGTTACTGTATAGCACAAATAAGGGTCTCAGTTACAAGTGTGGTGAAAGGGGAGGAGACAAGCAGGAACAAACTCCACACAAAACACTGCAGATCAGTCATGGAAAGCACCGTTTCAGTACGTTTACAGACAAGTGAAAAGTTCCTGCAAACCCCTGAGAAGCGCACGTGTGGCATTGAGAGACATGAGCTCTGAAGGTCAGCCCCGATATTTCAAGTCAAGTAGAAAAGGGTTCACACTTGAATGCATCTACACAGCCTAGAAGATGCTGTATCCTCTGCCCTAGACCCTCTTCCTCAGGCTCTAAGCCCAGACAGGGGATGTAAAGCAAAGGCAGGCCCTGCAGGATGTGCTGCTACAAGCTTTTACCAGGTCAGACCAGCACCAGAATTGGTTTTCCAGCCACTATTCCCCTTGTTTCCTTGACAGACACTTCAAATGTCCCATACAACTGGCATGCCAGCTCATTTCTGCTACGTCTCCTGCCTGCCAAAGGAGAAGCTTCCAACTCAACAGAGATGCAGCAGCCAGTGCTATGAACCACGGTTCTGCAGCGTACTCCCAATGCTCCTGCTCCTCCACACCTTGCATGTGATGTGGCAGGATGGATCTTTGTAGGAAAGTTCAGGTAGTCCACTGAAGCAACTTCCAAAGCAGCCTCAGCTGATCACGAGCACTGCAAGCACCACCTTACCTGTGCCTGCTCAAGCCTTACACATCACAAGAGGTTATTTCCCCTCAGGATGCTATTACCAGGTTGGGCTTTGAGAAAATCTCCACAGCTCTCCCTGATCTGGTCTTACCTCCCTGTCTTCACACCACAACAATGACCAAGGTTTGCTGGGCTTATTTTAGACAGATTGACCAAGAAGCCCTGGAGATGGAGGAGCTCCCACTCACGTACTTGGGTCACAGAACTGGCTCCCTCTGACCAAAGCAACTATTACCACTCCCAAGGAGAGTATCAGAAAGCCACTGGTTCCATAAAGATGTTCATCTGCATGCTAATTTGCACAAGGGTAAGGCCATTTTGAAGGCTAGTGCAGTTACTTTTTTCAGTATTAACCTAATCCAGAAACCAGAAGTAGGTCAGCCATATACCAAGCTAGAGATCCACAGAGGCCAGCTGGGGATCACAAGCTGATCACTACTGGTCTCTTCTTCTAGCTCCAAGTCAGAAATATGCACACAGGAGAGGCTGGAGCAAGGGGAGCCCAGAAAGCCACGATCTTTAACATCAGGTGAGGAAACCAATCCATCTTTCACAGTATTTTGGGCCCTTGCACCACAAAGCCCAGCTACTGGGAATGCTTCTCCACTGAAGCACGTGAAGCTTGGCAATCAGGTCTCCTGACCGTCAGAAATGAGACAGGACAGCTTCCCACAACAGTACCAGTTAATGAACAATGACAGGGTTACTAGTCTTCTGGTACCGAGGTACAGCATTGCCCTCAGGGCAGAGGCTGCAAGTTACAGCCACATTAACCCACAAAGAATCCCCCTAGGAATTCATCCTGGTGATGTTTACAGTCTAAAGGCCTTCGACTTTTAGTACACCTGGGAAGTACATCTTGTCTCTGGCAAGCAAATAGCCCCAGAACCAATGAATTCACTGAACTTTTCCTTAAGCTCCACCGAGATAATACTGTCTAATGACCTTGAAAAACATCAACAAGATCCTGTTTGTCCTGGAGATTTTCAAAACATCTCTTCAAAAGTGACAACGGAAGGATTAAGAAGCTGAGTCCTAAAAATGAAGGCTGCTAATTAGGGTTATCCGCTCCAACAGGTCCCACTTCATGGATGTGGAGATTGTTTTTATATGTATATAGATGTGTGTGTACATCACTGATTCTGCTACACTTTCTTTTTGAAGGAAAGCACCAGGGCAAGGGAGAAAAAAGGGATTTTTTGCATAATGCAATCTCTGGAAACAGAAGGGAAGAAAAGATGGTATTCTGAACAGACTTACTCCATCTTCTCTAGACACTGTTGCTTCTTAAAGTAGATGCAGTTGCCTTCAAGCTCAAGGAGATAGTCTGAGTTCTGAGCACAGCAATAGCAGTAGACCAGAAAGCCCTCACAGGACTGTCTACAAGGGCAGATTTTTCAGCACGTTTCTACAAAATGTGCAGTACATGGTAAAAGGAAATGCATCTTTTAGAATTCACTTGGAGGGGGAAGTGATCAGATATTTATAAACCACTGTCATACTGTTAAAAAGAAACCAGCTTAAAGAGCATCAAAGAGCAGCACAGGTTTTAGAAGCTTCCGTTACCTCTATTTGCACAAGGTACTACCAGATTTTAAGAACATCTGCACTTCATACTTCAGTTTGAAAGCCAGTGTTGAAGAAGGTCTTCAGTCCCTACAACTGGCAAATTGAGAAGGTTCTTTGCTATTTTCAGTCTATACACTCATGCTTGC
The DNA here is from genome assembly GCA_024605025.1 of Megaceryle maxima. Lineage (NCBI taxonomy): Eukaryota > Metazoa > Chordata > Aves > Coraciiformes > Cerylidae > Megaceryle > Megaceryle maxima. Next base: position 984 of record JANHGN010001553.1, on the reverse strand, counting down.
ACAGCATGACAGTATTTCTCCACTTTAAGCAAATCTTTCCATTCAGCAAGACCAGAGATACAACTCTGCCAAAAAAACCTGCAGGGAAAAATAATCCTAACTGCCCAGAAACTATAACCTGTCCCAGAAGTCACTTGTTTCTCCTCTCCTCCTAAAAAAAAAACAAAACCAAAACAAACAAACAAAAAAACCCACAAAAACAAAACAGACCAACAAACCTTAACAGAAACAGCAGACAGAAGAAAAAGCCAAAAGTGCAGTTTAGTGGATTTATTTATTTTTTTTTTTTAATTCCCACATACTACAGTGTTATTTGGACAACAAAGGTTGCAGGTAAGCTCTAGAAAGAGGTCTCCACACTGACTAAAAACCAGCACACAGTGCAGGAAAAAAAAAAAAGTGCATTTTTCACAAAACTGGTCAGGCAACTCTGTGACTTGACTACCTTGACTCTTTAATAGTTCCAAAAACAAGACCAGCTCAGCATTGTTTTCTGCACTTGGAGCTATAAGGCTGAAAAATTTCACCTCCAAAACAGATGCCCTCTGCAAGCATTCTCCATGCTGGCTTGTCCCACACCTCTCCTGGAAAAGCAAGGCCAGTGAGGAGGAGTTGCACACCAAAGTGAAGCAGTGTGGCCAGCAGCACCCTGCTTTCTCCAGTCTGGCTCTGCAGCTGGCAGAGGATGCTGACAAGCATTTGCCATCAGACTTATCAGCCTGGAAATCCCCAGTGCAAGTACATGCACAGGACAGACTCATCAGCCTCCTTTCTCATGAAAGCAATGCCTTGGAGGTTAAAAAAAAAAGTCTCCTCCAAGGAGTTGCACAATATCTCTTTCAACTTGGCTTGGAGATATTTTCCTGAGACCCAGCAGCCTTCCCTCCCTGAGAAAGCTCCCAAAGGCCACCACAATCCCCTCAGGAACAAAAATGTAATGCAAGCTTTTGCCTTTTTTTTTTTTTTTGGGGGGGGGGTGTTTGG